>BSBM01001099.1:480000-690000 GCA_027924585.1 Larix kaempferi
TCACACTAAAATATGAATCACAATTTCATTAACACCAATACATATTTACTCTGTAGACTAAATGAAACAAAGCTAACACTTGCCCTGCTCTGCTCTAACTGTGCCTACCTTGCCTTTCCAAGTGAAAGTGGGAAGCCACAAATAGGCATAACATTTAACTAACAAATCCAAACCAGCAAAAAGTGGAAAAAGTAAAAAAAAATGGAAACTCTACCAAACAACATTGGGAATTGGACTCGGGGCATCCCCAAAGAAATAATATTTAATTTTTATCATAATATGATTCCGACAGTGAGTGTACACCAGTCTCATAACCATCATCCAAAACATATACTAACAAAAAAAAATACAATCTCAACAAAAGATATCAGACCACCCATAACATAGTGTCAGTGATGTTTGAGTTTGGAAACCCTCCCATGCTGTCAATGCATGCATCTAGTCTAACCATGCCAAATTTCAGTCCAAGCCAGCACAAATTTAAGCAATTTCAATGTTGGACCCATGCAGTACATGATCAAGCATGCCATTTGGGTTAACATGATAATTGTGCATTTCCTTAGTGAGCTTCTCTTTGTTTCAAGAATAATTTAATATTCTCTACTAAATAGATCCAACCATGTGAAGGTGGAAGCTCTTATGCCCCCTCCCCCCCATCACATCACTCTCAATTCCCCATAAACCGACAAAAATATCTATGTACAAAAAAATTAAATGTGTTTTTTGTCATACTCTATAACAAGCAATGTTTCTAATTATAACATACAGGAAAATGGAAAAAACACTAAGAAACAGTTAATTTATACGTACCAATAAAATTCAATATTTCTATCGCAATATTAAATCAAAATATATAGAGTAGATATATTACTGCATACCTTGTACACTTCAATGGAATTCATCATCTTATTCATCCAAGTCATCATCTGTATCATCTGATCCAGATTCAACATTGTAAGGATTGGCCATATCATCATCGTCGTCGATGTCAGTTACAGTCATCATGTCATCATCGATATCATCTTCATGGACATTCTCTGATACATCATCTGATTCAACTAATTCTTCGACATCTTCTTCTCGAACATGATCATCTAACTCATGTTGATCATGATCATCTTCAACATCTTCTTCTTCTTCGAGAACCTCTTCATTACCTTCATCTATGTTATACTTTATCGACCTTCCCCTTGGATCATGTCTCATAGCAAATGACCAACTCGCTCTACCTGGAACCTTAGAGTAAAACACCTGTTCACATTGGGTTGGAAGAACATAGGGCTCGGTTCCTGGCTCAAACAACCTTGTATTTACCATGGTAAATCCATTATCATGTTCAATAATTGTTTTATCGGGATCACGTTGATTCAATCGACACCTGTACCATTTGACAATGGATAGACTTACCTTGAAGGAGTTAAAGTCACACTGAAGAATGTATTCCAGATACCCATAGCATCGATTTTGAGAGAGTTTTGGATGTCTGTCAATTCTAAGGGAAACATGGGTCACCTCAAAGACTGTAGATATCCCACAATATGATATTTTCTTTGTTTCATCCAACTTTTTGATGCGATATCTACAACCATTGCACCAGATAGCCTTATGGTGTTTTACCTACAACAAGCCATACAATAAAATATTACATAATGATCCAATACTTATGATTAAGTCCATGTTTATAATGCCATACAGGGAAAAAAATCAGCGTGTACATCGACAATATGTTTGCAAAAAAAAAAATAGTGTGGTTGATTAATATGCTTACCTTCTTATCTTTTAAACCATATGCTAAATCAATTTCCCTTTGTGTTAGATTGGTATCTCCATTGCAATGTGCTACCTTAACCAATGAAGCCACACCTTCCCATGATATTCCATGACCAGTTTGTTCACATCGTTCAATCCATACCTTCATCCAGTCAAGATTGTTTGCGATGTATAAATGAATTGCATCCCACTCTCGACCAACTGTTTGATGACAATAAAATTAAAATTCAATACAAATGTATATTCACTTAACAAAGTATATTACACTCTAAATTGATGCAATATATTGAATATAAAAATAGAATATGTATGATATATATACATAAAAATCAACAGTCAAATGTGTTATATTACTTTTCATCTTCCTCGATCTACCTTTCCCCTTCGGGTACTCCCCTTCAAAATTGTTACTGGATTCCGGATCACAAATGCGACGTAAATTGAGCTTTGATGCTAATTTAGGAAGATATTCACTAATATACAACATCTTTTGGTATGCCATATATCCCTCCATCATAGAACCCTTAGCATGTGCTCATTGTCTAACCAAACCCTTCATAAATTTGAAGTGCCTCTCAACCATCCACATGGACCTTGAGTGCGTAGGTCCACACAATTCAATCTCCTATGTTAGGATATTCCTATACTCCATCCTAGTCCTAGCATCATTTTCATTATTTTCATTTTCAGTCATGCATGCACCTTTAGGGTTTGCATGCATTATTTAGGGTTTATATGCATTTGCATGCATCCCAGTCATTAGTCCCAGCACCTAGCCCTCAGTTAGCTAGCCCCTGGAGCTTCCTTCCACTCAATTTCAGCCCTCCTAGAGCTTAGTGCACCCTCCCTTCATCTACCAGTTGAGAAAGGCGCCCTTCTTACCTACCACTTCAGTTTAGTTCAGTTATCTTCAGTTCCTTCCTTGATTTAAGGATTAACTGACTCTCAACTGACCTTATCACTCTGATGGACCTCCAGTGAGACTTGAATTCCCATTCTAACTTCAGTTAGCTCCTCATGCGCCCTCCACTGACCCTCCTTCATTCAGTTAGTTCCATTTACACTCAGTTACACCTGCCACACTCAGTTAGACTTAGTTTGATTGATGGTTGATAGTTACTTGGGCATTGATGACTCCAGTGATGATGAGATAGACTACTAGTTGTGCTCCGATGACACTCCAATGATCTTTTGATCACTCCATGAAGGCTAATTCGAATTGCCACCTTAGGCATTTGAATCCTCATGCATTGTACTATTTATTTGTCCATATTGTGATTAATTTATTAGTGTGTGTGAAGTATTTTTGCTTCTATCTGAGTTCTACTGTATTATTATTCTGTTGCTCATTATATTGCATTGACCACTCTTCTTCTATTTTTCTGCTTAATCATAATTACTCTTGTAAGGTATACATCATCTCTTAGATCTTCTGTGAGGATTTTCACATGGTATCAGAGCATGTTGACAGTATTATTTATCTCCATTCCTGAGAGTTTTTTGCAGGTTATTATCAAGATTTCGAGTGCAGCAGTTTCTGCATTTTTGCAGCAGTAGTAGTTGCAGATATTCTCTATTGTTTTTGTAGGTCTTCTACAACTTCATGTATTCAGAAGAAATTCCTCCTCTTTCTCCATTCAACTATAATGATTGGAAACCGAAAATGACAGCATATTTGAAGAGCTATGATCTCTTTGATTCTTGTTTTGAAAGAGAGTTTGAATCCTCTGAAGAGGAGATTGATTGGTTAACTAAAGGTGATGGAGCCCTTGGATCAATGTTGCTTGCTATGTCTCGTTGGATGGAAATCAATTTAGTTGATATTGTTGAAACTCCAAAAGAGCCATGGGCCCATACGGATGAAAAATTTGGCAAACATAATGAAGGGATTGGTCCAAACCCCTTCGAGAGAAAGAAAAGTGATGCATTTGCCCTCCTCGATGAACTCATTGATCATGAACTAGTATCAAACACATCTCATATTGAAGTTGTCCACAAAGAAGAAGAACTTGCATATTCTATACTCATGTTCCAAATTTCTTCTCTTTCTATGCCAGCTCACACTCTAGATATTGCAGAAGGTCCTAAATCCTCTCTTGCACCAGAGTTTGTTGGTTTGCATCATGATCACATGAATATTTCGGAGGTAAAATCAGCTATTGGAGGTAATGCATTCGCTCTCCTCAAGCAATCACCTCTTATTTACTATTATATGATCATAATTCCATGCTTTCAGAAGGTTATTGAAGAATATGGCCATTTCCATTCACTTGGGATAATTTCTCATGCATTTACTGGTTTTGATCTCACCTCTTATGGTTCAAACGAGATCTCAAGAAACCATGATTCAAGTCTTGGATCCAATTTGGATTCTAAGCAATCACTACTTGGGATAATTTCTCATGCATATGATGGTTTTGATCTCACCCTTGTTGGTTCAAAGGAGATCTCAAGAAACCATTTATCAAGTCTTGGAGCTGATTTGGATTCCAAGCAATCATTATTATTTGATGGTTCTTTTTGGCATAATCTCACCCATGATGGTTCGAAGGAGAAGACAAAAGATTATCTGCACATTCATGGTTTTGATCCTACCTCAACTGATTCGAATCATAGGTTCAAGGATCATCCTCATACTACTGGATTTGTTCTCATCATATTCGATCTGAAGAGCAAGTACAAACACATGCTTTTTGAGCATGATCCACTTCTTCCCAAGAAGAAGATACCTCCATACATATGACCAAGCATCACACCTACTTGAGTTTGGACCATTTATTTTTGTGTGTGCCTTATAGTTTATTTTGAGGGGGGGTATTTTTCCCATGAGGTTTTCCCCATTTCCTCGGTTTATTTGACTGTTATTATTCATTGTATTGGGTGACCTTTGGTCTTAGTTACTAGGGCCCAGGATGGATTAAGGGGGAGTGTTAGGATATTCCTATACTCCATCCTAGTCCTAGCAGCATTTTCATTATTTTCATTTTTAGTCATGCATGCACTTTTAGGGTTTGCATGCATCCCAGTCATCAGTCCCAGTACCTAGCCCTCAGTTAGCTCGCCCCCAGAGCTTCCTTCCACTCAGTTTCAGCCCTCCTAGAGCTTAATGCGCCCTCCCTTCATCTACCAGTTGAGAAAGGCGCCCTTCTTACCTACCACTTTAGTTTAGTTCAGTTATCTTCAGTTCCTTCCTTGATTTAAGGATTAATTGACCTTATCACTCCGATGGACCTCCAGTGAGACTTGACTGCCCATTCGGACTTCAGTTAGCTCCTCATGCGCCCTCCACTAAGCCTCCTTCATTCAGTTAGTTCTAGTTACACTCAGTTACACCTACCACACTCAGTTAGACTCAGTTTGACTAATGGTTGACAGTTACTTGAGCATTGATGACTCCACTGATGATGAGATAGACTACTAGTTGTGCTCCGATGACACTCCAGTGATCTTTTGATCGCTCCATGAAGGCTAATTCGAATTGCCACCTTAGGCATTCGAATACTCATGCATTATACTATTTATTTGTCCATATTGTGATTAATTTATTAGTGTGTGTGAAGTATTTTTGCTTCTATCTGAGTTTTACTGTATTATTATTCTGTTGCTCATTATACTACATTGACCACTCTTCTATTTTTCTGCTTAATCAAAATTACTCTTGTGAGGTATACATCATCTCTTAGATCTGTTGTGAGGATTTTCACATCCTCAACTTGGTGTATGAGGTAGTGTTCCTGTGCATTGAAAAATGGCGAAGGTAGATTCTTCTGCATTTCACACATGAGACGAGGAATTTCTCTCCTCCAATACTTTATATCTTATTTATGGGATTCTTCAGATTACAACCATCTACAAATGACACAACCCAATCAAGAGATTTAAGAAAAAAAACATTATATTACATAACATGAATTAGAGCACAAAAATCAAATATAAGTTCTACAATGAATTAAACAAACACTAAGCATATGCAAAAAATCGCTACTTACCTCATGTATTTCTTGAGATTATATATTACTTGTTTGACATTGTTGTCAAAGTTGTCCGAGAGAGAGAGAGAGGTAGAACATACTGTAACAATATACAAATCATTTCAATTTTTAAACAAAGAGTAGACAAACAAAAATACCAACCATATTCACTGGAATAGAAAAAAATAATAATTAAATGGATACAATAATAATTACCTTCATGAAGACATTCCAATCATGTGTTTTCACCTCCGCAAATTCACCTTTCTTTGTTATGATATTCTTCATGTTCGCACAAAATCCGGTGGGAAATTTAATTTTTCGAATGACTTTTTTTACAACATTACTTTGCTGGTCCGTTAACATCCATGGAAGTGAGTTTATATTAATTTTCTCTCCATTGCTATGAAATTGAATGACTTCTTTCATTGCATGGTTACCTTCTTGAATGTCTTTGCAAATTTTGACCATTTTTCTTTCTCACTCCTTCCATCCAATATTCGCCATAATTTTTTAGTCACATTCTTTCCGATATGCATTGTATCAAACAGATGAGAAATTTGTAGGTGCTCATAGTAGGGAAACCTAATAAATTGTCTAGGATAACTTTTCATTCCTCGTGGAAGCCCATTAATGCCTTCATGATCACATGAATGACCATCAAGAATCGTAGTTTATAAAGAAATTACAGAAATCAATGTCAATTACGGTAAACAACACACAATAAAAAAAAAATACATAACATTTCATATACGATGATTCATACGTACCTTGACGATTTATATTATATTGCAACTTCCATAGGTGAGGTGTCATTCTTTGCGATTTTAATGCAGTCTCTTGCTTGCCATTGAACATATGTTTTTCGGTAGTTCGATACCTGTGATTCTTAGAGAGGAAGTGCCTATACTCATCATACACCTCCTTTCCTAAGCTTTTTGAACAACGAGATTTGATCTTAGGACCACAAACTGGACATGCAAACTTCCCCTTTGTCTGAATACCTACATAAAGAGATGGAATATCTATGTCAATTATAATTATATTCAAAATTAATGGATTATTTAGAAAAACATGCGTGCGTAGTATATTAACTAGTTCATAAAATTAAATGCAAATAAAGTGGAACTTATACTTACAAACCGCAAAAATGGGTTAACCCTGGGGCATCATGTATTGTCCATACAAGCATTTCATGGAATTGAAATTGCCTTTGTTGTATTGGTCTAGATATGTCATACATAGTGATTCCATTCCATGACTTTAGTAGCTCGTCAATAAGAGGTTCGATATATACATTCATATCTTTGACTTGGTACTTACCTGATTGATTTGAACATATAAAAAATATAATTATGAGATGTACCATTTAGATATATAAAACCATATTGCACAAGAGAAAAACAATAAATATATATGTGACATTATGCAACAAAATACGACAAATGAGATGCCACTACATTAAAAAAAAGATGTAGACACAATATACCTGGAACAATCATCGACAACATTATGTGCTACCTCTTTATTAACAAACATGGAGGAATGTTATTGTTGATAACAAAAATGGGCCACACCGATTAAACGGATCTCATCTCTGCAAATGGATTGACACCATCTGCTGCCAAAGAAATCCTAAGATTACAAGGTTCTTCTTTAAAGTGAGGCCATTTTTCTTCCATATCTCTAAATGCAGACCCATCTGTAGGCATTCGAATAATGCCATCTTGACTTCTGTTCCGTGGATGGTAATCCATAAACTGTGCTATGTTTTTGCACCTAAACAGTCATTGCAAACATGGAATAATGGGAATATAATGAAGAACCTTGTGAGGCACCTTTTTTGTTACTTGATCTGTTCGATATCTACTGATATGACATTCTGGACATTCTGTTGCAAATTCATGTTGATTATAATATATAACATGGTAATCAGGGCATGCATGAATTGCTTCATACTGCATTCCAATTTCTTTCATGATGGCAGATAAATATCGTTATGTGCTAGGTAAAATATTTGACGGTGGTAACAAAAATTCAGCTATCATGCTACAACAAATAAAAATAAAAATCTAGTTAATATAATATATTAATAATATTAATCAAACACATTTCATCCATATTAATTTGACTTATGAATTAACAATAAAATTATTAGACGAACGGTGATAACCTTTAGTGCGATCATATATATTATGTGATGGAATATATTACATACCTTAACATCCATGTGACTGATATGTTTGAAAGAACATTCATAACCTTCAAGTTCATTATCAACAATATAGCAGAGAGAAGATTTGTATTGGAGCTCTCATAAAGGGGTTCGTATGCCTTCTCAAGAAAAGGTAAATCGTGAATATCATCAAAATGATCATCATTTTCATGATGATGATCATCATCATCCATTCTAACATTAAATGAATCATGGATCAAAGTATTTGTACCATCATATTCAACTATGTTATCAGTATGATCATCTTCTTCCATATGATCATTCACTTGTTCTCCATTATTCATAGCTCCATGTTCCTCCGGTACTTGTTCTGAAAGCACTTCCTCCGGACGATATGCTGTAGGATGTCTTTCCTTTATAATTACATGAAACCATCAATAGATAAAAGTTAATATAAGAAATATTAAAATAATACATACATTTACAAAAGCAATCAAAATAAAAACATATATAATGCAAAACTTACAAATGGACGATATTCATGTCCTCCCTCAGTGTGTCCATGCTCCCTACAATGTTTTCTTGCTGTTGAGATCTTTATTCTTCTCCTCTTAAAGCCCCTACATTGACTACATGGACAATAACATTTCCCATCACCCTTTCTTTTCACTCCATCCCACAATCTAGCAAGCAATTGTCGATTTTGTTCGTCTAGATCATGAATATTGCTATTTGACATTTTCTCATAAAGATCTTGAATGAATATTATCAATCTTATTAAATCAAGATCCACACTTTGCTTGCTTTAATCACAAAAACAATAGAAATAATGACATATTCTTTTATGAAAAACATTCCGCCAAATAAAAAAAAATTCTGCAAACCGTGGCTTGTATAGAAAACATGTCGAAATGTTTTGAAATTTATAGATTTTAAAATATAAACGTTCATCGGATATCCCATGAATTAAGCATAGTTATCATTGGATAATACCTGTCGGATATCTGACATCTGCGGGCATAATATAATGTCGGATATCCGACATTCTCAGGCGTAAAATAATGTCGGAAATCCGACATCCGCGGGCATAATATAAGGTCGTATATCCGACATCTGCGAGCATAATATTATGTCAGATAACTGACGACACTAGTCACTATTCGACAGACATCATTGGATACTCGAGGTCCATTGGATATACAACAGACTCTTCTATCTATTTAAGAAAAATTCATCAAATTTCATAATTTTGAAGGTGAAATCCGACAACACATTCCTTTTCATTGACTTTTATCGTTGGATTTTGGGTTCAAATTCTGTAGTACATGCACTTCAATACTTTCCTAGGCCACTTCAAAATTCTCCCAAAGATGATAAAAATGCCTAGACACTTCAATATTTTCCCCATGCACTTCAAAATTCTCACAATGAAGATAAAAATGGCCCCGTCCACTTCCATATTTTCTCGGGCACTTCGTTACTTGCCATAGACACTTCAAAATTCATCTAATGATGATAAAGATGCCCTAGTCAAGGGAGAAAAACACCCGACAATGATATAATCACCCAAGTAAGTTAGGTCATTAGTACCCAAGTAAATGTAATATAAGTGGTAATTGAGTCTCTCTAGAGAAGTCGACCCAGTTAGGATTACTGGGGCCAACATAACTAAGTTAAATATTAGGTCAAAAGTAGTGTATAAATAGAAGGAGAGACTCCTTCATTTATTCATTCACTCACTTTTTTAATTCGCATTAGTAGAGAAAGAGAGAGATCCTCGAAGGAGAAGGAGGAGTGGCTTGAGTCCAAAGTTTTGTGTTTTTGTCTCTCTTATTTGTGAGACATATTTTGGGGCATTGTACTTGATCATCTATATTTAGGAATTTTTTGTTGGTTTTTCTTCCCCTAGAGGGTTTCCCAGGGTATATTGTTTTGTGCTTTGTGATTGTGTATATTTCAGAGAATCTACTTATGCTGCTATTGTGAATAATGTATTGAATGGTAATGAATTTGCAATCTAGTCTATCGTAGCATATATAATATTAACACTCTTCGACGCAATAAGATTTCTCCAAGAAATGTCCACATACCAACAAAAGGCTTCTTTAAGGCATGCACCCCAACTAGAATGTGCTGTTGATATTCCAAAAGGTGGCTGCTCCACAAACATATGCCCACAATGCAACCAAACATTCATCTAGAAGTCAGTGTTCCAAGGAATTCAAAGAGGATCTAGGAATTTTCCAACAAGAAATGCTCTTCCAAGTAAGTGTAAATATGGCCTCTCTTCCAACATGTCTCGTAAATGGTTGGGCGCACCCTTCTTTCGGAACATAATGTGAGCATCCAGTGTTACAAATCATAACTTCTCCAACTGATGTAAACTCCTCAAGGCTTGAACCTCAATCAGGCTGGGCTGACCCATATACATACTTCTAGGAGGTGTGGCCTCCCTATGGACTGAAGTACCATTGAATGCTATCCTCCAATGATGATACAAGCCTACCCAAGACCATATACTGAAGCTTCAAGATTATTTGGAGGGAGAAATGGCTGATGTGTTGCCTTAATGCATAGGTCTTAGGCTCACTTGAAATGGTGTCCATGCCTAGAATTACCTTAACGCTGTTGAATCAATGATTTTCACAGCTGAACCTCTTCAACAGACCACACAGATCTGAGAAATAGTCTTATCCACCACTATTTAAGTTCCCATAACTGCTACAATACGCCCAAAATGATTGTCTAAGGGTTGTCTTAACTTTCATATATGCCCAGAATTCAAGGAGGCATGTTTACTACTGATTTGGAGGAGAATTAATCCCTTTTACCTCTAACTCATGGCCCAAAATTCACAGTGTAAGGGTGCTACTGCTTCAAAACAAGCCTAGCTTTTAGATTGGATGCTTCTTTGATGTCAAATCATAGTCCAGAATTGGTTTTCAAATCCTAGAACTATTGTTTACTCACTGGAATTGCACAGATCTATTTGGAAAGTGCCCAGGATACTGATAATTTATGCCCATAACTTATACATTAAGGCTGTAAGAGTACGGGA
This sequence comes from Larix kaempferi, assembly GCA_027924585.1. NCBI lineage: Eukaryota > Viridiplantae > Streptophyta > Pinopsida > Pinales > Pinaceae > Larix > Larix kaempferi. Next base: position 490,976 of record BSBM01001099.1, read on the forward strand.
CAAGTCCTTCTAACTGTTATTCACATCACATTCAACTCAGAATGTTGTATTGTATTCTCATGCTTGTGGGAAACTTACTCAAAATGCTATTTCTTATTCCCATACTTATGGCAAACTTATTGAGTTACAGTTTTAACACATAGCATATTTTAGAGGATGAGTCTAAGTGCAATGATTTAGGGAATCCATGAACCACTAGGGCATTATCATTGTTCATAATCACCCAACTAGATCATTCATGCCAAGTCAAGTCACCAAAAACCATGTTCTACGACTATTTAAGTGCTCATAACTGCTACAATATGCCCATAATTATTTTTTAAGGTTTGTCTTAACTTTCAGATATGCCCAGAATTCAAGGAGGCATGTTTACTACTGATTTGGGGTGGGATTAATCCTTTTTACCTCTGATTCATGGCCCAGAATTATTGTTTAGGAGTGTTGTTGCTTCAAAACAGGCCCAACTTTGAGATTGGATGCTTCTTTGATATCGAAACATGGTTGAGAATTGATTTTCAAAGCCCATAATTTGTTGTTTACTCACTAGATTTGCACAGATCTATTTGGAAAGTGGCCAGGATACTAATTATTCATTCCCAAAACCTATAGATTAAGGCTGTAAGAGTATGGGACAGGTCCTTTTGAATGTTATTCACATCACATTCAACTCAGAATGTTGTTTCTTATGCTAAAACCTATGGGAAACTTATTGAGTTCCAATCTTAACACATAGCAGAATTTAGATGACGAGTCTGAGTGCAATGATTTAGGGAATCCATGAACCACTAAGGAATCATCATTGTTCATAATCACCAAAATAGATAATACATGCCAAGTCAAGTCACCAAAAACCATGATCAACTAAGGCCTCAACAATGCCACCCCCTTCGACATTTACTCATTATGTGAAAACGTTTCCTACAAGTATAGGCATGTCAGGCATTGTGCAAGCGAAATCATGAAATGGGTCCATGGAATGTGTTGGCCATATTCGAGCCAGTTTGGTCTCATAAACTCTTCAACATCCATTACTCAATCTAATCGTAGGAGAGGTACATTCACCTGCAATTAAATATAACACACATGTAGATCAAATGACAGACCATATTAGGTATTTACCACATGATTAAATTAAATATTGAATCGAAATTTATTCTTGTAGTAAGCTTTTTTTTTAGTAAATTGATTTTATTTCTCAATTAAAATTTTGGAGATGTTTATATTTTACAAAGTGGGGTGGATCAAGGATCTTCTTCTTAAATTGAAGAAAGATGAAACAAGTGTGACTAAAAAAAATCAATTTTAATAATTTCTGTCATATTTGCTAGTTTTGATTCAAAAAAATTGAACTTGAAAAAAAATTTCTATAATAAATGTAAAAAGCAATTTCATTTCTGAAAAAAAAAAAAAAAAAAAACAACAATACAATAAAAGTTAAAGAAAAAAAAACATTTCAGCTGGAATTTGAAGAAAAAGCATTTCACCTGGAAAAATTAATTCAGATGTGAACAATGTTTTTATTTAGTACAACTGGAATCTTGAACCTATGTTTTTAATGGCCTGGAGACTAAGTACTATATGGAACAATTAATCAATCCAATCCAGTCAAAACACTGAAGTGATGTGAGATTACTTGCCATGTGCACTTTTACATAATCTCAAAACTTGCTTGCAGGCTGCAACCATGGTTGGCAATTCATAATAACTCATCCTGTACAAAATCTTGAGAACCAACTATTACTGCTTGACTTTAGTCTGAGATTCCCATAGGATGGTAAGGAATTGCCATCCCTGCCAAATACACTCTGTAAAATAGAAATACAAAAGATTTATTTTGATGAATAATTTATATAATAATATTCTAAGAAATTTATAATTATTGATTAATGGCAAGTAGTTTACATGAAAATTTCATTGACCTTACAAATATTGCTAGGTAGGGGAATGCTGTTGATAATTTGAAACAAGAAGAGAAATCCAATTTCAAAAAGAGAAATCAGTTGGTTGAGCATTAAATCGTATGATAGCCATACCAATCTATGACTATTGGCATAGATAGAAGCCTCTATGCAAAGAAGGAATATGACCAAGATATTATATGAAAATACTCTTATTGTAACTGTCCAGGCAAAAGGATTGTTTTGAAAGGAAACATCAATATTTTTTAATAACCAACAAATGCTCACAAACATGCAACTAGCGTAAATGCCAGAAAAAATACATTTGTAAATTTACATTGAGTACCATACCATATATTTTTAAACAAAACAAGAAACGCAACCCAACCCTCAGCTCAAGTGCATCAATAGATGGATGGGAAACATTTAGGTATTATTGTGCTCCTGAAATACTCATATCAATCAACAAAATAAAAACCAAAATGCATTTGTAAATTGGACATCGACTGGCATACAATATATTTTTATACAAAAAATAGAAATGCAACTCATCCCTTAGCTTAACTGCATCACGAGATGGATGGGGAATGTTTCGATCATTATGCTCATGAAATATGCATATCAATAAAAAAATAGAAACCAAAATTGAAGATGCTAATTATGATCCCCAAATCTAAAATGATGGAACATTTGATGCATTTTAAGATGGATCTTCTAGACACTAAAATAACAACAGAACTTGGAAAGCAGAAGGAAGACACAAGGGAGAACTTAGAAAGCAGAAGGAAGAAATAGGGAGAACCTAGGAAACAATCTCGGATCTGGTTTGGAAACAATAGGTAGAGGCTACAGGTCCCAATCATTCCCCATAGAAGGATGATATACTTGATAGTGATGGATGGTCATCTCTCTGCAAAATCAACATCTTTGAACAATATCAGATAAATTTCATCAAACAAGAAACTCAATGTCAAGATCAAGTTGGAAAATACACAACACATTACATAAAATGATACTAAAAAAACTACAGTAACCTATACTACTTTCCGATCACCTTCCCATGTGATATTTTGGCCTTGAGTTTATTAATTAATTTCAAGCATCTTTGTGACAGGATACATTTACCCAGACAAGTCATTCAAATCATAGTATTCAATAAACATTTCCACTACTATAAACTATGTGAAATAAGTTCAAATCTAGAATTTCCATTGTAGTTAGGTATTCAGTGGATGACATGAAGTAATCTGAGATCCTAAACACAAAAGTTATACCTCCAATTGCAAACTTTTCATACTTCAATTGAAGTGCAGTAAAAGTGACTTGCTTAGCAAATAAAATCACTCTAGTTAGAACCCAACAGTGTGCAACAAAAATTGTTATAACAAAAGAATATCAACCAGCAGCTAGAGGTTAATAATGTAGCTGTGGCTGCAAATGAGTGATGCAACCCACACCTACTATATTTATTAAAGTGATTGAGATAGATATCCTTTAAGGATTCCTGGAATCCTACATCATAGATTGTAATGATAATACATTACACTGGGGAATACAAATTACGCATGCTCAACTTTATAAGAAGTGGTCCAAGATACAAACCTCTTAAACTAGTCTACAAAATCACACTTGAGATATTACTCTAGAATGGCACAAGAATGGAACAAGAATAGGAGGACATTGCAAGTAAAAGGTTTCCCTCAGATAATGTTTACAATAGTTGGTAGAAATAAATAAAGACATAATTTGAGTAATGGACATTGTACATGTAATACTCCAAGAGACCCTATGTGTTTCATTTATAAAATTCCTTGATAAGGTCACATATAAACCCATGTATGCTCTTGTATAGTCAATTTTTCCTATTAGTCTCTATGTTTTCATTTATGGTACACACTTTCTGTCAGCGACATGTTTTGCATCTCTATCTGAACCAAAGTACCTCAATAACCAAGTTTATAACCAATAAGGTACATGGCCTTCCACGTTTATAGAAAGCATGAGAGAAAGAAGGATTATCCCAACATTTATGATCAATATTGTACCAAAAGAGGGGGCTATGGAGTTGTTCTATCTCTGATAAAAAAACCCTTAGGTATATTTCACATGCAAAATAATCACTAGTCATTGATGCACAAGTATACCAAGGGTGAATGCACACTTGATGCCATGTTTGTTGCTGAATTTTTTCTACAGGGGTTCAAGTTGAATTGGTGTAAATTTCTAATGGGTGAGTTGCTACAAGCCTTCAACAATGCTTGTGCCTCATCAACATATTTGAATTTTGGATATCTATTAGTTACATTCACCATGTAAAAGTGGCATCCTCTAGAGGGTCAAGACCTCCACCCCACCACAAATAGAAGAGTTATCGAGCTTCAGTTGAACTCCTGGAAGAGTTGCAAGGATATGTAGAATGTTGTGTTTAATTATGCATCATTTGGTAAGTGGTGTGACCAGCTCGTTGTGATCACACCCCCCATCTTGAGGATTTTTCAAGCATTGTTGGATCCCCATCTCGTCAATATATAGTTCAAGATGAATAAGTATAATACTTTTGTGTGATTTCATGGATAAGAACTAGATATATTATGAGATGCAGCCTTACCCTACTACTTAATGGAACATATTTTTGACTGGGAGGTTTCACTATGGACATAGTTCTGAAAATATAATACCACATAGGGTTCCACGTTTATGTTGCATGAAACCATTTCCATATCTCCACATACCAAGCAAACATTTAAGAAAATAAGGTCTCTCGGATGTGAAAGGAAAGAGAAAGGATTGTCTACTTTAGATTATAGCTCAGTTGTTGAGGTTGGTTAAGATTCTACAGTCCCAAAACTATTAGTCATGCTTACAACTTTGAAATCCTAACTTGGTTTAGTTCATGGGTAAGTATATCAATTCCTTAGACTTAGTTGTGGGTTTATTGTAATTTAACACTCCCAAGAAGCCTCATGTGATGTGTCCATTGAGTCGACACCCCACCAAGGTTACTAACAAATCTGTAGGATCCTCAATAGATAATGAATAAACAATACCTCTGTGCAAATATTCCAATGCAGTTAGGAATGCAACTGACTCAAATGTAGCAAAAAAATCACAAATTGCATGCTTTGATTTTCTTTTCACCTACAGACCCAAATATCTCAGAACATAGACAGAGAAAGACAAAATTATATACAGAAAAAATCCAGTAAGAAAAGGAGCAAGAGATGAAGAGATGACATTGCAAGAGATGAAGAGGCGTTGTTTACACACAATTGTTTGATCAAGGGCAACCTATCCTCCATCATTCTGGACAATGATTTCTAGAAGAACTTGGCGAATTAATGGTTGGTAAAAGCCTTAAATTTTCAACCTTTGCTCATCAAAAAATACCATCTTGGATACATTCAAGAATCATGAAAACCTTCCTTGATCACCTGAAAATGCTCCATTACCTTTTCTATCATAGCCATTTGTAAGATAATTACTTGTGATGTCACTCTTTTGAGTTGTTCTAAAATTATTTTGGGAAATCCATTCCAGTTTTCACGCAGAGCACAGTACTATGGGTATTATAACTATAGGCTCCATAACGATGGTAAGGTGCACAGGATCACCTCCACTTTTTTCCTATTTTTTAGCATCTACTTATGGCAAATCAATTGTTAAGTTGGTCAATCTTAATAAGTGCATGATGCCATGCATCATTCACCAAATGAAATCAAGAAGGAAAACAAAAAGGGATACCACCTCCTTCATATATTCATAGACTCTTACACAGATGTCTTCGAAGAACCCAAGAGTTTTCCTCCCCTTCAGATCATCTACATTGTTGTGATTCTTGGTTCTTCCCCGCTAGAGTTTGTGGTGGTCTACTTCGATGATTTTCTTCTCATGTGCTTTCTAAAAGCCCTAGTTCTCAAGTGTGGTATTTTGTATTAGAGTATATTTCCTCATCAATCAGAAGACTCAAGTGGGTCACTACTTGAAGTAAGATTTCACAATGTACAATATGGGACCAAGATTTGTCACTCTACTTCTTTTGAACTCAAAAACAAAGAGTTAGGATGGAAACTATTGTCTTTGATGGAACAATCAGTGCCTGAGATGTATAGGATCCTAATTGATGCTAAAAAATACAAGGTTGTACAAATTTTTTCAACTAAGCACACCCTTAATAAGGATGAGGTGCTGAAATCACAATGGTTGCATTCAGATTATGGAAAAGATCCAGTACATTTTTTTATTATCAAGTATTCATGATTGAAGTTGGGTGCTTTCAGTGTGTATAAAATTGTATATGTTGTAGATTTTGTACAAGATCTTCTTTCATATGGGCTTTCTGAGACAGAAGATTACAGATTTCAAGAAATACACATTGATGATTACAATATAGTTTGGCAATTCCGTTTAAGGAGGATTCTATTACTGCAATACATTGATAGGATAGAAATTTTTTTGGGAGTCAACATGGGAAATAATGCTTTTCTTATGACTTCATTTCCTGTTTTTAAAAATTTCAGGTACTCCATTGGAGTGAAAAATGGGATTATATTATATGGATGATCTGTAATTTCTTATTTCAACTTTGTATGCTTTGAGACCATATTTCCAAACAAAATCATATACGTCAATCAATTTTTGGAAGTTGCCTTAAGTAGGGCATAGTGTTTGGTAGTTTGGTTTCAACATTAAAAAAGGGAAGGAATGGAAGGGGTTCACAATAATAATTAAATTACTTATGATAAAAATGATGATTTTAGTTTTGGCATGTTATCCCTTACTAGTTCCATGGTGAATGTAAAGACTTGCCCTATATTGGGTTAAATGCTCATAATTTTTCATTTAACATTGTAAATTTCAAAGGTATCCTAGATTATTGCACTGTATATTTTAGAGAGGGATTTATTTATGTTTTTTTTTATTGTTGAATAGTGGTATTATGCTAAAGTACAAGTTTTCTTCACAGGAGTATGCAGTATTCCGCAAACGATATCTTGATGAAATTGCCATTGATGTTGTGGAGAGTGGAAAAGTTGGTGCTTTGAATTTTCTTTTCATGTGATATACCTTCTCCTTATCACCCTCTATCTTAAGAATCTTTGATGAAGTTCCTAAAACCATTCTAGTCCATAACTTTATTCAGTTGCTGCCTAGATAACCGAAAATTGAACCCACTGGGAGGTATGAGGATTGGGTTGAGAATGAAGAAGTTATGGATTTCATTGATAGTCATTGGCAATATAGAAGTGAGGAAATTGATCTTAGAATGAGTACAAAACATATGGTTAAACTATGTAGTGGACTGCTTTGGCCATCTACGATGGAAGTGATTTAGTGGTAAAAGGAATGGGCAAGGAGTATAGACAAACTAAGTGGGAAATTGGAGAATGGCCTTTTCTTGTTGGATATTGGCTATCATCACAAAGGATTCATAGAGTTGAGATCATTCTTTGATGGCCTTTTTTTTTTTAGACAAACTGAGTGGGAAATTGGAGAATGTCCTTTTCTTGTTGGATATTGGCTATCATCACAAAGGATTCATAGAGTTGAGATCATTCTCTAATGGCCCTTTTTTTTTTCCTGGTGGAGATATGGCAGATGAAGACCTTGATTTAAGTCTTATTACTTGGGAACATATTTGTAATTATAAAAAATTCATTGCATTTCTCACTAGAGTGACTGATGCTACAGTTGTGGAAATATTGAGGGAGAAAGCTTTCCCTCTTATGAATAGGAAATATGGATCAATAGGAAATATTGACATACTTTAAAGTCATCTTCCAGGATAACATACGGCCAGTGATCATACCATGGATATTGACAAGTAAAGAAGGTAACCTTGATGAAGAATGAGAGTATATGGGTTTTTTATGGTAGAATCCACAAAAGGTTAAGTAAAAGCATACCTGGAGTTTTCAGTGATGAGTCTGGACGTGAATCTTGATTGCAAGAGCCGTTTAGAGTCTGCACATGATCGCAAGAGTTGAAAAACAAAATTCCAGAGCCTAACAACCCTGAATAACCTTAGCAAGATCCTGGAAACTCCACAATAATATTTTAAACCCGATTCTGTGAATATATAAGGGCGAAATTGGTCCATTATGCTGTGATGCCGGATTTTTAATGAATTTCTATAAAGAAAAACCTCCATAGTTAAAATCCAGGGGCCATTGGTCTCCATAGTAAAAACCCAATGAAAATCGAGAGCGATTGGTATCCATAGAAAAAACCCAGTGAAAATCGGGGGCGATTGGTCCGAGTTTTTTTATTTTGAAGAAAAAAATGGACAAAATTTGGATTGTGAACTTCCATTTCCAGAAATCGAGGGCGAATGGATAATTTTACCCCCATTTTGGAGGCTAAATTTTATTTCCCCATTTTATTGTAAATATATTGATGGGATATCTTTCGTTTTACCTTTTCATGGTAAATAAATTGTGGGCTATAATTTAATAAGGAAAAAATAGGGTTTAATATAAAATATTCGCCCACAATTTTTAAAACGTCTTAAAATTCGTCCATGGGCTATAATTCACCCCTAAAATTATCCCTGGAGTAGGAACATAGAGCACATCATTGAAGTATCCATATTACAGATTGATCCTTCCAATCCATTATGAGGAAACATCATAATCATCTCCCATCAAGATAGAAGTCCCAACAGTGTGTTTGAATTCAGAGAATACATCCTTGGAAGTAGACATGTGTCTGGATTCTACAGAATCTATGATGAAGGAGGATTCATTCAAAGTGCCAGACATGAGTGCATGACACCTCTCTTTGTCCTCTGATTTAGGATCAACTTCTTTTCTTCTAGAATTTGTAGGTACTGGAAAATTGTTTTTCTCTAGAAGTTGGGCCATGAGATCAATGGTCTTCTTCATGCAAGAACTTTCAGGATGAAAACCTCTGTTACAGTATGGACATGTGGTCTTCTCTTTATGGTTTTGCTTGCATCTCTCTGGATTCAAGGTCCCTTCTGACTGTTTTGGAGTCTCCCTTGACTTCTTCTCATAAGGTTTCTTTTCGTTACCCTTTTTCTTCCCTTTTCCATTCACATTCTTTCCTTCTCCTGCAACAAGGGATTGATCCCTCTTTGGTTTCATTACTCCCATCTACACCAATTTGTCATGCTCCTTTGTGAGAGAGAGGATGGATTCATCTAGAGTGGGTATTTTCCAGTGTGCGATAGAAATATTTGTTGTTTGGAAGGTGGAAACAAACACATAATAGTCTGGTCCCAATTTAGAAAGAATAGCAAGAATCAGTTGCTTGTCTTCTTTCTCAATTCCACATAGTTTTAGCTGCACAACCAAGTTCTTGAACCTTGTGAAGAAATCTTTGATGGATTCGAAACTACTGGGGCTCAGTGGGATCAACTCATTTTCCAATTGATGTTCTCTCAAATCATCATGTTTCCCAAATAAGGATTCTAGCTTTGTCCAAACCTCCTTGGGAGTTTTCACATCGGTGAGATGAAAGAGTAGATCTTTGGAAATGCTGAGGAATAACAATCCAACTGCTTCATCAAGTTTCTTTAGATACTTATATTTTTCTGTAGCACCATTTGGTTCGACCTCAGTGCCATGTAAAACTCTATAGAGACCTATGTTGAGCATGAATATCCCTAATTGTCCCTTTCATTCAAAGAATTTGAAGGAAGTGAGTTTAGGAATCAGGGTGAGTGTTACGGAGAAAACTTCCTATGGCTTGGGGTAGACCACAACAGAGAGCTGACTACCAGAAAATGACTCAATTCCCAATGCAAAGCTATATAAATTACAATGCTAAGATAATGGAGAAAATACCAACATTCAATCGGATGTTTGAAGTAGATCCCCGTTGAGCTTTCAACCTCTACACTTGAACTTGCAAATTAGTCTCAACAAAAAATACAAGCAAGTGCATATAACATGTGTAATAGATTAGCATAATCAATAGCATGATCCATGATATTATAAGTGAATATAACCCAATGTAAATTAACAATATTCACAACATCAATTGGACGAGAAAATGAGTATTTCCATTAATGAATAACAAGAAGTACAATACATGACCTCTTGCCGAAAACCAATCTGAACCAAGAAGTGGGTCTCTCCACTTGTGCCTCCACCACTTCAATCCTCCATGTAATGGCAAACTCAAACTATGAAAGGAGTTTGGTAGGTGAACATAAGGAGTTCACAACAACAAGGATCAATGAGTGTAGACTTAAGTCATGGCAAAAATCCACTGGAGTTATCTTTCTCTCTCTTTCTCCTCCCTTTGATACACCATAAGAGCTCAATATATAGCCTTCCAAAGGTAAGTGAAAGGACTCATCGAGGCATTTCGGGGCATATGGAGGGCCAAAGTTCACCCTAAGACCGCTTTTTGGGAGTAAAAAATAATTTTCTAATGATTTTTACCATTTTACTTGGTACCCGTGGGCTATAGTGGAACATCCTGCATGTACGCTGGCTATAATGGGACAACAAGTGTACAAGAAGAAAAATAGGGAAAAATTGTGTTTTCTGGAGAACATAAAGTGAATCTAATTTAGTGAAATGGATCCTACAAGCCAAAGAATGTTGTTGCTCACAAGGTGGAAAATTACGCTGTATCAGATTCCCCCTAATGTGTGAGGTCAGAGAATGTACTATGATGGCCAAAATACATTATAAATCTTAGAAGTGGAGTGATGGAGACACAAATGGAGAGAGTAGCTCACTCATCATAATACAATAATATCCCTGAATACATGTAGGTATAGTACAACAATCTGATACAATGGCCATGAATAGGAAGTACATAATGAATACATGTCATAGGTGATCATAGCCATAAACATCTATAGTAAGAGATGGCCTCCTGCTGAAAGGAAAAAATTGGTGCAAAGTGGAGGTACAAACCGCTGATGTCTGAGAGGTGATATCTCAGATGTATATTCATGATCAAGAGCAGCATAATGAATGCTACTAATGTATGGGGTCTTCTACACAAATCATCTACGGTGCAAGACACATCAAGTGAATAAAGGTGTTGGGGTTGAACCTGATGTGACATCGTCTGATTACTGGTCAATAATGTATACCGTTAACAGACGCGAGATAACCCACCAATAATGAAAATGGGAATAAAGGCACAGAGTACAATCATCAAAGTGTGAATAGATGTGTTGAAGTCGAACACTAAGATGAATCCATCGATCAGGGGACATTGATGTATTCCCAAAACTTTCGATGGAGAGAGAACCTACCACTAATGACTGCAAGCCTTAAGGTACTCAACTCACTCTAAGTCTCAATTCTGGAATAAATGAGTTGAAGTCAATAGAACGAAACTCACTGGAAGGAAGGCATTAAGGCATCCCCCATCAACCAGCACGAGGTAACAGTTACGCTGAAATATTTGGAAGAACTCAGATGAAACAGACTGACTCAATAAGGATGGGTGACATGCAATAGTCAAGAGATCTGAGGAGTGGTCGACTCTGGTTTCAGGACTTCCTTTGAACAAGAGCATGAGCAGATGGATAGACTCAGGTAGCATAGACTCGACATAATACTATGCGATGTAGGAGGCATCAACAAAGGGCTTCATAGTGACTGGAAGCTTAACTAATCTGTGGAGTAAGACTAAGAAACGAGTATGGATCCTAAGGTCCTACTATAGTCCTGACTCATAATGTATGGAGTGGAATGAATGCTATGTTCAAAGGCGACACAATAGCTGCCAACAAAAAGAAGTAAATATTCTCCCGTCCGGCTTTTTGGAATATTTGATTTTTTTTTCTTTTTCTTATTTGGAAAGCTTGAAAAAGAATAAAATTGCTTATTGTACAAGAATTGAGGGAACGAGTGTCAAATAGCGAGCAGACTAGTCCCAAGCAGTGGAACATACCTATGATCAATGCAAGGAAGCATGTGCAGGATGTGGACACTCAGGGGGGTGTTCCCTCAGGGTCAAAAGGTCATCAAATTGTGAAGGGAAAATGGAAGCTCTACAGGGCTCGACAAGGAAAGTGCTTAGGCACCAGGCTAAAAATTGAGTAAGCGGGGGCCGACACAAGGCTCAAGCGGCAAGCAGGATGATGCAATGCAATCACAACTTGGTAGAAAACTGGGGGGGGAGTCCTTATGGGAGATCGCCAACATAAGACAAAGTAGAGTATGAGTCTTTATCGCAAAGTCATGGCGTAACTACGAAGGACTCCCAATCATAAAGAGATACAACATCATGGGCACCACAAGGCAAAAAGGGGCTCTAACTAGGGCACCCATGGTCGGATAGGCCCTACCACCAAATAATGACACTTCTATAATAGTGTGAAGGCTCCATGTCACTTAACAAGCAGGGTTGCACCTAGGGTTAATGGAAACGGTCAAGAGGTCAAATGCATAATGCATGTGAAAATGACATCTAACCTATATGCCAGGTGTGAAATATACCTGCAGTAGGCGCGAAACGGTAAAAAAACCAACTCTTGTCGAAGAAATCTGTTCAAAATGCTACTCCAAGACATCACATTAGTCCAAAACAGCTTAAAACGTCGAAAACTATAGGAAAGTGGGTTTTGAAAACTATAAATAGTAATAAAAAATTACAATGTACAATTCATTTTTACAATTTACCCAAAATATTGATTTTGGTTAGTTTTCACCTGAAACTTTAGTCGCTGATTTTGGGAGCTACGGGCATCCATTCATTGAGCCGTCTGGAGCAGGTTAGCTATCTCATCCTTATCTTTCATTTGGTAGTTTTTATTTCATTTTTCAGTGGTCCAATTTTTTTATTGGGCAATCCCTATTTGGTCACGGCGTTGTACGTGGGTTGTCGTTATACGGGTTGCAGGTAGGGCTTGCTACCTGTGGTCAACGCATGCGTTGACCCCGGGTGGCTGCCTCTGTTTTTCTCAATAGCTTGCGGGTACGATCGTGAAGTTGGTTTTTTAAATGTAAAAGGCTAAACTCTTTATGTTCCTTCCTCCAGGATGGTTCTAGAATGGAGGGAAAGGTAGCATGACCTTGTGGATGAGGTCATCCGTGCACAACAAGCATTACAAGCGTGTGGGGTTTTCAAATTCTAGAGCATTAAGGGTTTGATGGCCCAAAACCAATTGCTCTATCACTTGATAGACTACTGGGACGTAGACGCACAAAATTTCAACCTGGATGGTCAAACACTCTCCTTGGAGGTGGATGACATATATTTCATTACAGGATTGTCTCGTCGAGGGGAAGTGGCAAGTATTCAATCTCGTACTGTGGGTGGTGGGATCACCATTCCTGACTACATAGAGCGGTACTGTCTTCCCAACACTCGGAAGGTGGGGATTCAGGTACCCATTGGAGCCATAGGTAGTCTGAGCATGAATATTATAGTCTCCACCCTCATCAGGGTTATAGGTTCAGTAGCTCTACATCAGGCTCCAAGGCCAATGATGTTCTACGCCTCTCAGTGCATGCGGCCCATGGTATATGACTGGTGCACAACGTTACTGGTGTCTATGAAGACCTAGTTAATGGAGTGCAAGAATGGGGAGGCAAAAAAATTTGGATACAGTAGTATACTATGCAACTTTATCTTCGAGAGAGTTTCGAGGCTCAGTCCAAGGGTTGAAGTCCGTCCTCATAGTCTCTGTGACCCAGCCTTGACTCGGTGGGCCGAGCTACTGACACGACAGAGTGGCGGCCGATAGGAATCACCATATACAGATGAGTTCTTTCACTGGTGGGACCAACAGGTCATAGCCATTGACGACTACCCCTATGGAGGGATATACTTCTGTGGTGATCGCAACATGCTGCTTCCTCCAGGAGCCGCGTACGGAGACATCAGTATGTGACTCTTTTCATGTTTTTGTGTATTAAATTTTTTGGGATTTTTATTATATATGAAAATGCAAAAATATTTTTGGGGGTAGTATCACATATTGACATTCTACTGTTTTCTCGCAGACACTAGTTCGCGAAGAGCAGAGGGTTTCCTGAGACATCGTCGACAGGGCCGGGGTGGAGAGGTAGTTGGCACTACAGCAGAGTGCACGTTAGAGACCGTGTGGGTCAAACTATCCTGCATGACCAATAGGGTACCCATGATCAAGGTAGCACGGCTGCCAGAGGATATGCAGCGCCATGTTATGGGAGTATCGAGCACCTGGGTGCAACTACTGCAGCAGAAAGCCAATGCAGTACATTATTACTATTAGATACATCCTGCCAAGGAAGCTAGGCCTCCACATGGGGCTTAGACATCTCAGAGTCCCATATTTTGTATCGATATGTATATTTTTGAAAGCTATGGGCTCCAGTTTTGTATTGTGACACTACCATTTTGGACATGTTATTTATATATAAAACTATGATTCTTTGATTCTACTATATGTGTATGTACAAATGTATGAATGTATGTTTATTTGTGTGCTTCATTATGAATGTGACAAATTCCAATCTAGGACATAGTTAACATATGCATCAAATACATGATTAAAACTTCTCAGAACATGAATGTATGTAATGGAAACAAAATGACGTTCCAAGAGCCTTACCCTTAAGAATATCTGTAGTAAAGTAGGATCCCTCACACAGTACTGACCATTAATTTGAGACATAACTGGTTGTGAATCCAGGTGGACTTCTAAACACTGGATACCATGCGAAATAGCGTCCCGAAGTAGCTCAACTACGGCACTGTTCTCAGCCACATTGTTGGATGTAGGACCGAGACAAGCACCTCTCGAAGACACAACTAGGTGGTTAGGCAAATAAATAACCCAAGTAGCAGAAGCGAGCTGTTGCATATCACGACTAGCACCATCCGCGAATCCCAAGAACACAGGAGATTCCACTGACATCTGTCAACCAAACAGAAGCAAATCAGCAGACCGAAAAACCAAAAGAAATCTAAACTATGTATAGAAGAAACTATACAATAGTATACAAAAGTACTAGCTCGAACTAGAAGTTCAGCATAATACCGCTTGAGGTAGAGCCCATTTCTGGGCTCCTTCAATGCATTCCCTTCATAATCTTCCAATTCGTAGGATCATTTCTCCAGGACATGCCTCACTATATAAGGATCGTGCCACATGGGATTAAACTTGCCTGCCCCTAGTGGTCCCTTAGCTTGGTCATACAAGAGGACCAAGTCACCTTCAACAAATTGCTGGGGACAGACAGACCTTTCATACTGAACCTTAACACGACATTTGTTGGCATCTATGGCCACGGCGGCATCTCGACGCTGTTCGTCAAGCTGCTCAAGGTGGATCAAACATTGCTCAACATCTGAGGTGTCAGGTAGGAGCTCTATGGCTAGTTTTAACGAAGGGATTTCTCATTCAATTGGTAATATAGACTCCACACCATGAACTAGTTGAAATGGTGAGAAACCAGTGGCAGTCTTAACTTCGGTTCGATAAACCCACAAAGCAAGGTATAACATAATGTTCCAGTTGCTCTTGCTTTACTGGATGGTACATTGGAGAATGGTTTTCAAGGACTTATTAACTGCCTCGACCTGACCATTCACTTGGGGGTAGTACAAGGAGGAGTGATATTGACGAAAACCAAGCTTGAGTGACAAATCTGCCATCATCTTGTTCTGAAAGTGACTGCCATGGTCAGTGACAATCTCTCTCGGAATACCGAACTGAGCGATAATCTGAATGAATATGAAGTGGGATGTTGTAGCACCATTGGCTTTTATGGTAGGCATGGCCTCAACCCATTTGGAGAAATAATCCACGGCCACAATGATATGGTAATTCCCCTAGCCGAGGCTCTTTTTCAATCCATGAAATCCACCCCCCACTTGGTGAAGGGATCGACGGTGATGACCGGATGAAGGGGCACTGGATGCGAGTGTACATTCTGAGAAAACACCTGGCAATGGTGACATCTCTTTACAGCGTTCATACAATCCTTGAAGATCGAAGGCCAAAAGTAACCAGCTCGCATAATGTGTTGGGCTGTTGCAAGCCCAGATAAGTGACCACCACACGCCCCAGCATGGAAATAATTAAGAACATGCTCTGTTTCTTCATGAGTCAAACAACGACGAAGGATAGAATCCTTTCCTCAATGATACAAAGTGTCTCCGACGATGGTATAATATTTAGTGTGGTGTTTCACACGCCGTCGTTCGTCTCGTGAATAGTGCGAAGGAAACTTCAAAGTTTGAAGATATACAATAATATCCCCATACCAAGGGTCCTTAGACGAGATAAGAAATAAGTGTTCATCCACAAAGGAATCTTCATGGACAATATCCTCATCCAGTTGTGGAAGGTCTGACA
This sequence comes from Larix kaempferi, assembly GCA_027924585.1. Taxonomy (NCBI): domain Eukaryota; kingdom Viridiplantae; phylum Streptophyta; class Pinopsida; order Pinales; family Pinaceae; genus Larix; species Larix kaempferi. The sequence continues at coordinate 507,152 of BSBM01001099.1, forward strand.
TGAGTTCAAAAAAAACCAAGGATTTCACTGATTTCACCGAAGCAAAATTGAGATCAAACTCCTGAAGGATCACAATCCATTTATTGTACTTCCCCCCTATAAGATGTCATGATAGCATGAACTGAAATGGATTGATATGCGCTATGACTGTGGTTTTCCTAAGCATGATGTAATGTCGTAACCATTGGAATGAATGAACAGTCCCGAGTGCCAACTTTTCCACATGAGTGTATCTCAGCTCAGTGCCTACTAAATTTTGACTAAGGTAATAGATCACATGCTCCATGAGCACATCATCTACCTGAACTAAGACCATGCCAATCGTCTCTTGAGACACGGCCACATAAAGTATAAAATCTATTGCGAACTCGGGAAGACTAAGCAGAGGGGCCGATACCAAAGATTTCTTCAAAGCATTGAAAGACTGCTAAGCTCGCTCATCCCAGATAAACAGTGTGTCTTTCTTCAATAAGTGCGCGAAACCTTTAGTAAGACTAGAATAATTCACTACAAAGCGACGTAGAAAAGTGGCTCTCCCTTGGAGGCTCTGAAGTTGAAGTAAATTGCGCGGAGGAGGCAACCGAAGTATTGCCTCAACTTTTAGAGGATCGACTCTTATACCCTCTTTCGAAACTATGAAACCTAGAAGGTGACCCGTTTTCACAACAAAGATGCACTTATTGGGATTTAATTGAATCTTGTGGCATATGCATCTTTCAAGAATTAAATAGAGGTACTTGGGGTGGTCCACTCTCTTGCGAGAATGGCCAGCAAGATCATCCAAGTATGCCTCCACTATGCGTTTAATGTCATGAAAGGCGTAGGTCATAGCACGTTGAAAAGTGGCTCCGACATTTTTAAGGCTGAAGGGCATTTTACAGTATGCAAATGTACCCCGAGGACAAATAAAAGCAGTCTTATGTTGGTCCTTGGGTTTTATCTAGATCTAGTTGTATCCTAAAAAGCCATCCATAAACGAAAAAAATTTGCTTCCCGCACAAGCATCCAAGATCTGATCTATGAATGGAGTGGGGAAATTGTCTTTATGACATGCGTGGTTCAGATCTCTAAAATCAGTGCATACACGAATAGTTCCCTGCTTCTTATCCATAGGAACGGGATTTGACACCCATTCGGTAAGGGGAACTGGGTAGATGAAACCAGCCTTAAGCAGTTTCTCCACCTCTGCCTTGATCGCGGCTGCCTTTCTAGGGTTCACAGCACGAAGGTGTTGTCAAAACGGCTTAGCATTGGGATATGTTCTAATATCCTATTTGACAATGCTGGGGTCTATTCTTGGCATCTCCTCATATGTCCAGGTGAAATCCTCCTAGAGTTCCTTAAACAATTCGGTGTAAATGTGAACCTCCTCAGGAGAGAAATCAACATCGATGTAAATGTTCTCAACCTTTCCGGGGGTACAAGAAATGTTGATTGGTATGGTAGGGGAAATATTATCCATGTTCCCCTCTGCATAAATCCCATGCGAATCCCAAGGAACCACAGGGTGACCAACCATCTCGCCAAGAGTCATCCTAAACTCTTCTTGCTCGATAAGATCTAGGTTGGGAAGAAAATGGGAGTGATGATGCATGTCTTCCCAAGGTATTTCACTACCACACATGGCCTCAACAATAGCTTCATCCGAAGGTAAAGTACCATCAAGACAATCATGCAAACAAGACGAGTTGACAACCCATTCCGACAGCATAACGGGATCTTGCTCCTCTGTCCATGAAGAGGAAAGATCTGGCTCTGCAATGGCTTGTTGAATATCTCGATATGCAAGCTCAGCAGCAGACAGTGGCATAGCCATGCCAACATGTGCAATGTCTCCAGACGTGGAACTCGTGGACAGTAAGGTCCATGGATCATTAAAATACGAAGTCCGAAATGATACCTTATTCAATGGAGGAGGCACATTATCAGAAATAGTTCCAATAAAGGAAATTGGTGCAGGGAAATGAAAAGATCCCAACAATGAGGGGTACAATCCGACACCCATGTTCCTAGTTGCCGGCTGAGAATCTTTGACTTGGGGGACAACAGGTCCCATGGATGTTGTGGAATAAGGACTAACGAAATCGAGCAAGTCGATCATCACAATCTTGCCTTCGTGTGGAAAGCAAATAATTTTGAATACAGAGGACAGGGCCGCTCTCATAGCGTAAATCCAATTCCTACCCAAGAGAAGGTTGTAGTCGATGGGTGCATCAACCACCTCAACTTCAATAGGCATGAATTTTCCACCCAAGTGGACAACAAGGGAAGGGAGAATACCATGCGGCTTAAACGACCGACTGTCGAATGCAATGAGCATGGTCATAGAATTGGATAAGGGAGGATAGCCAAGAGATTTCTAACAAGATAAAGACATCACTGACGTAGAAGCACCTTCGTCAACCACTGTTCTTTTGATGATATTCTACAGGCACTCCAAATGGACTTGAAAATCCACATGGTAAGGTAAGCGAGGTTGAACGTCAATAGTGTTAAACTTGATAACGTTAGGACTTCCCCCATCCTGAACTCCTAAAGCACACAAAAGGGCATGCCTTTGAGAAGGACACTCCTGTAAAACCTTAAGAGCCGACATGGCACACAGAGTTTGACCCGAATATTCTACAATAGAGTATAAGTTCTGGGCGGCTCGAGCATTGGGATTATGCATAGAGCGCTTGAGAACACCTTTCGGTATCCACAGCATAGTAGTGGGATTCTCGATATGCAAAGAGGTATCAGGAGGAGGAGGAGGATCATTCCCCATATTCGGTTGTGGTGCATCATAATCACGTTGACGAGTAGCAACACTAACCTATGATTTAACCATATTCATGCATCCAAAGCCACTGGTATGGGAAGAAGACGCAAAAGTTTCATTGGTCCCATAACCAGTAGTGGGAGCATTTGAAGCCATATTCTGATGATGTGGAAGGGGATCTTTCAACACAGCTAGGCTCTGTGCAAGATGCTTCGATGCTTCTTCAATCCGAGGACACAAGTGAGTAAGATGATCTTCCCCACAAACCTTGCAAGGGAATTTCACTTTACGCCTAGGTTTATGATCCCCACCAGCATTTTCGTCTTCCCGAGGAGGGTTGGCATTCTCTTTCCGAGGAGTATTATGATTGCTACCATTGTTCCCATTATTTCCACCCTTACGATTATTTCTCCCCTTCTTCTTACCACCAGGCTGCTAGTTACCCGATGGGTTCACCGATCGCATAGCGTGTAAATCAGACGATGGGGTGGAAGTGGACAAGGTGGAATCTATTCGGGAGTAGATTGGTTAAGTGACAAATTTTGCATTTGGTTAGCAACCAAATCTATGGGTTGAGTACTTGCGGATCCAACAATGCCATCGGCATGTGGTCCAGGAACTGGCTTGGGCTCATGTCGTGATCGTGGTGCGTTAGGAATAATGTCATACAGGATGCTAGATTGAGCATAGAGTAAATCTAGCTGCTGGACTTTTAATATAGCTTGTTCCTCAGTCGTAATGCTGGACATCGAAACATCCTTAGAAATGTATGGAAGCAAAGACTTGAGAAACCATTCCAACATAAACTCTGGAGGAATGTTGGCTTTCACTAACCTCTTCTGTCGACGCCACTCTTGAACGTGGTTAGATATGTGTGTGGCCTTATTCTAGCGAAAGGTAGACAAGAGTTCAGTGCTAGTATCGTAGCAAAGCAGCAGCTGGAAATGATCCAGGAAAACCAATGCTATCTCATTGAAACCCCTGTACGTGCCCCCAGGAAACTCGACATACCACTTCGCGACTTCCCCCATGAGGGTGCGTTGAAATAGTCTCAAATGAACAGAATCGTGATTTAATGAGTTTGATGAGCACCAAAGGTGAAAAGTTGTGGCATGATCACCCAAATCCTCACCACCCTTCCCCTCAAACTTGGGAATGTCCGAAGGGATCTTGGTAGGGACAGGAGGCCAATTAGGATCGTGACACACTGGATCATTCGTGAGCTTCGAAAGATCCAGAAGATTCAATCGAGCAAGGAACAGAAGCAGCAGCTGTAAAGCTTGATTAGAAGCTCCCATAAAAGGTTGATTATACAGACTTGAAGGATAAGATGGACCATAACCATGAACCTGGCCATAAGGCTGATAACCTCTTCCAACCTGACCCGTGTGAGGGTAAGCAGGTATATATGTATTATGAGCACCGTAATGAGGTGGGTTGTAATGAGGGCCAGAACCAACTATATTATAGTAAGGTTTACCACCATAATTATGGGGCATATAAGTATTACTTGTAGCGAGAACTGTGTTCTAATGACCATAATTGTTAGGTATGTTCCCACCCTCTACATAAGCATTACTAGTAGCAGGAGTAGTCGTGTTGTGAACATAATTATAAGGTATATTCCCACACCCTACATTAGCATTACTAGTAGTAGGAGCAGTCGTAAAAGTATACGGTATGTATCCACTCCCGGTATTAGGAGGATTGTTAACATTAGCGAACGTAGTCCTGGGTTGATGTGTAGAGGCATGTGTATTGTACTATCGATTGTGAGTTGTATTGCGAACAGTGTTTCCACCAGGAGGGGTAGTCCTAGGAGGCGGCCTTCCTCCAAAATTTGCAATGTTTGAAGGGATGCAACCAGTCCCCATATTATGTCTGTGAGTAGAAAATGTGGTGCCCCCAGTGGGTGCAATGTTTCCAACACCATGACTACTGTTAGCATGACTACCAGACACAGTGGATGTATTAACTGTGTTGTAATTAGGCATACCATAAGAGAACAAGGTAGCGTTCATAACGGTTGTAGGGCCTGTGTTAACATGTAAATTCAAAATCTCATATAGGAAATTCTATGGATTTGAAGGATTGAATGGGTCGTCCTCGGGTGGATTTGATCCAAGCATAAGAGATTGAGTCTCTGGTTGTAATGGATCACCCCCCATTCTTCTCTAGGACTAGGAGGGGCAGAAGTTTCTTCGACTCTACCCGACGAAGTCGTATGGATTTCTCCCATGCCAAAATGAGCATTCATAATTTCAACGCGAAGTGCTTCAAAAGAATTAGAAGAATCGGAGAGGGCCTTCCGGCATCCCCTATGAACACGACGTGTAACTTCGGCGACTGATAAACTAGCCAACCGATGAGACTAGCGGAGAGTTAGACCTCGTGCCACGATACCTCCGAAGAGTCAATAAATCAAAACATCCCTTGATAGCCAAGAAAACAATCAAAGAGCGCACACCTAAAGAAACTACAGCCAAATGCACACAAACAGTACTGGCTCAAGGGACCTCCCGACACTACAGCCAGTATGTCTCGCTTAGGAGAGGATTGAGACTCCCAAACTATAACTGGAGGTAACAGAATCAGTTATAAGGGTTACTAGACTTCACAACGTGCACAGGTTCAAATCCCTATACAACAGGAAACTGTGTTTTCCAACCCCTATTTGACTTAGGACAACCGCAATATAACCACTACGAATTCCCTATGCGATACATAGATAAGGAAACTATGGTCACCACAATATAACCAATGCTCAAGTGGACAGTCATAGGTGGGATCCGTCATATGGGCAGGGTAGAAAAGCTTGAAACTCAAGAGGTACAGATCCCTCAAGAGCCCCCATACACGAACAAATTCTGGAAATATCTCCCACATTTAGCCAGTATTGGAGGGCTATCTCCGCAACCAACCTCTCACGACCTCGTGCTTAAATCTGGTATGAGTAGAGATTCCTGAGAACACTGATGTATATTATGGAATTCACCACTCCCTGGTTAGACACATAATGTTTTGTCTAGTAGTCTTGGATTGTTAACTCACAATGATCTATTCCAAGACTCTAAACCTATGCTAGTTGGTGCACACTATAAAAGAAAAATTGTTCTAATCAATTTTAAGATTAAGTGTTTATTTTAAATGGTTGTAATTACTCAAAGGATATGGTCGTGAAACTGATGATGTATAGGAATTAATAGTATGCACAATCGAAAAACTCTAGACTCATCTATCAATAAAAACAATGCCACTAAAATGACAATCAATCCAACGGTTCGAAATAAAATGCAATTCTTTTAAAATTCCAATGCACAAACAGATCCTAGATGAAAGCACAAGCACTCAGATGCAAAATGTAGTACAGAAAGTAAATATTTTTGTATTTTCTCTTATAATGGAAAGGAAAATGCAAAACTATGTTTTTGTATTTTTTCAATATTATGAAATGAAAAAATGCAAGCAAAATCTACCTATTCGGTTAAAGAAATGCAGAGCATATCACTAAGACAACCCAGCAAAACCCAAATAGTGAGACTCAACCAATGTAATGAGCTAGAAAATCAAAAAATGGTGAAAAACCAACAAGGCTCAAAACAAAGATAAAGAGGAGTTTCTGGTCACAAACAGGGTATGGAACAGTAAGGAATGAGGCCAATTAAGACTCAGGAACACTCAAAACCAACCCAGCAACAATCCAAGGTCATAAATCAATCAATCCCGGAGTTGTACGCTATTGTATAAAGGAAACCTGCGGGTAGATGTGGGCTACAGTGTAGACAGATGCGGGTAGACACGGGAAAAACTAAGTTGACCCGTGTACCTGGAAAGGTAAATGAGCAAACAAGAAGTCCAATAACCCAAAAAAAGCTTGTTTTCTCTAGTAGATCCCAACAGCTAATCAATGACATAGAAGCTCGACACACAGCAACTCTAAATAAGGACAAATGCCCAAAAATCCCCAAAAATGGATGTTCTCCCCAGCGGAGTCGCCATTTCTGTTACAGAGAAAACTTCCTATGGCTTGGGGCAGACCACAACAAACAGCTGACTACCAGAAAATGACTCAATTCCCAATGCAATGCTATATAAATGACAGTGCTAAGATAATGGAGAAAAGACCAACCTTCAACTAGATGTTCGAAGTAGATCCTCGTTGAGTTTTCAACCTCTACACTTGAACTTGCAAATTAGTCTCAGAACAAATACAAGCAAGTGCATATAACATGTGAAAGACATTAGCATAATCAATAGCATGATCCATGATATCATAAATGAATATAACCCAATGTAATTTAACAATATTCACAACATCAATTGGACGAGAAAATGAGTATTTCCATTAATGAATAACAAGAAGTACAATATACGATCTCTTGCCGGCAACCAATCTGAACCAAGAAGTGGGTCTCTCCACTTGTGCCTCCACCACTTCAATCCTCCATGTAATGGCAAACTCAAACTATGAAAGGAGTTTGGTAGGTGAACATAAGGAGTTCACAACAACAAGGATCAATGAGTGTAGATTCAAGTCACAACAAAAATCTACTAGAGTTATCTTGCTCTCTCTTTCTCCTCCCTTCCATACACCATAAGAGCTCAATATATAGCCTTCCAAAGGTAAGTGAAAGGACACATCGAGGGGTTTCAGGGCATATGGAGGGCCAAAGGTCACCCTAAGACCGTGTTTTGGGAGTAAAAAGTAATTTTCTAATGATTTTTACCATTTTACTTGGTACCCATGGGCTATACGTGTACACTGGCTATAATGGGACAACAAGCATACAGGAATAGAAATAGGAATAAATTGTGTTTTCTAGAGGACATAAAGTGAATCCGAGTCAGTGAAATGGATCCTGCAGACCAAAGAATGTTGATGCTCACAAGGTGGAAAATTACGCTGTAACAGTGAGATCCATAGTAGCTAACTAAATGTGCTTATGGTGATGGAATAACCTGCAAAAAAAATGAAATTTTTCATGAGGATTGTTACAGAATCTATTAAACATTGCTTTAGGATAGTAGGCACTTTTATTTGGATCCTTCACACCTGGATAGACCTCAAAGGATTTCTCCATTGAATTCAATGCAATGGCACCAGGCTTTGTTGTGGAAAACTAGAGGCTTCTGGTGCACTACTGAAAAACAGTTGCTCAATAAACTATTGCAACTACAACTACTACTGCAACTAAAAAATATCTCACAAGATATGATACCATGTGAAATTCCATAGGGATAGATTATTGAGATAGAAAAAACCTCACAATTCGACGCTGTTATTACTGAGAAGAATTAGACAAAAACATGGATCAATTCACTCATAAAACTAAAACACACATGAAAAAATATTGTTGATACATTAATCAGCTGTAAGATGGCAATCAAAAAGTGTTACGATAGAATGAATTCGATACTCCTTGGATAATTCAAATTCACATCAATTCATGGAGTAGTTTGCATTGGAACCATCTCCCAATAAGGTCTAGTGGCCACCAATGGTGAATAATCAGTCAACTAGAGTAGGACTGAGCATAACTGAACCATGTGGGAACCAAAATAGGGGAGGAGACTCCAAGGGGGCACATAAATAGCTGTCAGTGGTAAAGGATGGCGCTCCTACACTCAAAAGCATTCAACTAGGATCTATAGTCAATTAACTGAGCAATCAAGGGGACAAGGTTCCCTAAATCATGGAAGTGACTCATAGATCTCCTAAATATGTGCATGACGACGCATTGTAACTCTAGTGATGGAAACAAGTCGCACTAAGTGGCTAGGAGGGTTAATGATGGCCTAACAAGATCTAGGGGGCCCAAAATAGGGACTAGGTTCTAGGAGACTCAATTGTTGATGCATGGAGTGCTGCATGGAATGCATGCAAAATGCAAAATGCATGGAAAGCATGCAAAACCAAGATATGATGGTGAGAATATTCCAACACAAATATTATTTGTATGATTCCAAATCATACCTATAGATATGATAAGATCATTGATCAAGAGACTCAAACTAAGAAAAATCGAAAATGCACACAAGGGATCTAGTTAACCCAAGGGGATTTCAATTTCCAAGCACAAGCCAATTTCCATACACACAAATATGGTCCCAAATATAACCAAAAATAGTATAGAAGGGTCCATATCAATGTTATAATGACAAAAATATCACTACACAAAAGAAAGAATCTCAGAAAACTGAAACAACTATGAAGGGATCAAAGTTAACCCTAGGGGGTCTCAAGTTGCCAAGCAAGGACCTAGTTTTCCAAATGAAGGGAGAAGGCCCCAAACACTACAAAATATGACTTTAGAGTGTTCAAACTAATGTTGCAGAGATCATAAAGCTACTGGAAAAGTACATTTGACTTCTAGAAGTGGAAATTGGTTCAGAGACTCAAAATTGATCAGATTATTCTAAGGCTGCCAATGAAGGACTAAAGACAAATTGTGAATAAAAAGGACTCAAAAGAGATCAAAAGCTTTGAAAATAGGGTATCAAATGCAGAAAATGGATGTTAATAAATAAAACCAAATATTTGGAAGTGAAAATCCAGACATGAGCCTTTAAAACAGGCTTGAAATTGCCCAAAAAGGGGTATTTTTTCCCCAATATAGACCAACACAGAGTGAAAATTGGAGATTTATGCACCCTTTAACAATTTTTGGGGATCGAAAAAGGGAAACATTTCGCTCTGTAGTCCATTATGGGGGAGCGAAAATCCTGTAGAAGGTCAAAAATTGAATTTTTTGGCCTGGAATAGGGATTGGATCAAAGGGTAGGCTCAAGACACTTCGGTCAACTGATAAAAAATATTCAGATGAGAACAAAACACCACTCAAACAAGGACAAATGATCCAAATAAGTAGTCAATCAAAAATAAAAAAGGGTGAAACTACGGAAAGGTCCCCAGTGGAGTCGCCCATTTACGTGACAGGAAATTTCACCCTATGGATAGAATGAATTCCTCTTGATTATAACTAAGTTCCCTAGGTCCTTAAGTCAAGATAGAAGCATAAAAAATGGAACCCTAGACTCCTATATCAAGCATGCACAAGCATCCAAACATGAAAAGGAAGGAGATAAGGTAGATGACTTACCTCAGGTCTGTAGGTTGTCTTAGTTGCTCCTGGTTGATCCAACTCCAAGCCTGATGTCCAATGCTTATGAACCTACAACACAAGACAGGAAACCAACCTTCCAAACACCAGTGCGTTAAACAAGATCTAAATGTAACATATCATACATCAATGAAAGAAACATGACATGGGAGAATAGGCCAAGTTCACATTAAGAAAGATGAAAGTAAGTTATACAATGTGCTATACCTGATGTCCAAAGTAGGAGCACCTTCTTCCAAGCTCTCTATCATCACCCTTGCAAGAATTACAGGATCAAAGTGACCTCCTTATGAGTGTTCTCCAATAAAGAATCATAGGATCATAAGTTTAGTGCTTTCAACCCCTCCCCTTAGCCCAAGGATGGCTCTCCTTTTATAGGATTTGGGAGACCAACCACTTGGAGAGGGTTTTGGATCTAGGTGAGGATGATTAGGATCTAAGGATCATAGGTCACCAAAGAGGGAAGGTGAGGGAGGATTCGAAGGAGGGCCCATCCCATGAATATCTCCCCAAAATCCAAGATCCAAAAACTAAGGGATTTGGTCAAAAGAGAGTTTTTGCTCATCCACAGTTCAGTATAGAGTGAAAAATAGGACAATTGAGAGGGGGCAAAAATCTCAATAGGAAGCTCGAAAACGGGTTTGTTAGGTTAGATTTCAACCCCCAAACATTTGGATTCTTCCCACGGATGACTAGGGAGTGGACCAAGTACATGATGAGGGGCCCTAGCACCTCTAGGGAGCACTAAAATCATGTTTTTCATGGTGATAAAACATGAAAACCGTAACTGACACATGGTGTGACAATTTGAGGTATAACAAAGACACATTCATATCTATAAGGAACACTTATTTTTAGGAAATAATTTTCCTATGTTGTAACACAATTTTTAGGCAAGTGTAAGACATGATTTGCAAATAAATTTGTGCCCTAGTAAGAGAAATTTACATGGGTTTGCATAAGACAAAAAGTCAAAGAGCAGAGGCTACCCTACAAACAACAATCGAGCTAGAGCTGATACCTTAAAAGGATCCATAATGCTTCTCTATACTCTTTTTTAACCTGACATCTAAGCTATGTTTATATTTTTATCCAGAGTGGGGGCAGTTATCCACTATGATACCACTAGAGTTTTTCTTCTTGACGGATTACATCCTTAATGAAGTCACTTAGTCCTCTTATATATAATAAGAAAGCAATTATGTACATGTCCACAAATGGACAAAAAGGGCCAATGAGAGTATTAAATATAATAGGTACAATATATCAAGGAAATGCTTAGGGTAATATGTTCGAGTTTCACAAAGGTATAAAGCTATGATCAAACATCAGCGAGTATGTTTATTACTGAGAAAAAATCATAAATGTGTGATGTGTAGTTGTAAATGTACACGAATATCATCTCTCCATATCCAAAAATTGTATAATTTAGAGAAGAGTTTGTGGCTCAGGTTGAATGTGCTATTCCAAGGTGCACGATGGTGTATCTATCATTTAATTCAATCCTATTCTTTGCATATTTGAGTTGTTCGATCTCATAATTCAATTGCCTTTACGAGTCTCTCGTTTTTCAATCTCACACCATTGCATTTTGTCAGATCAGAAAAGCTTAGCTTTATATGCAGTTAAAAAAAACAATACGTTAGTAGTTCAAAACGAGAATAATTATGCAATTTACCTATTAGTTTTCAAAATCACAGTTATCCGGGAAATGAATTATCGATGGCCCAACTAATCACATTCTTGCACACCTGCTATTTCAGAGTTGGGTGTTTCCTTCTTTCGCTTAAATTAAATATACAAACAAGAGGAAATGATGTTTCCTTACACTGACCAGCACATTCAGACAAGCACTCGTTTTGTTACCTCTTATATTTTTAGTGAGAGTTGCCTTTGGAGGCTAATTTGGGCATGCTTGAGAAGACCAGTGCCTAGCATAAGCTCATTAACATAGTGGGCATTGATCGATACTTCAAATTTAAATGCAAGCCAACTCAACAGCATGAAGTTTAGCATCTTCGGTAAGAGAGGTTGAGTTCATTGTTCATAAACACATGCCTAGATTCATGACAAGAAGTTTAGCATCTTGTTGTAAGAGAGGTTGAGTTCATTGTTCATAAACACATGCCTAGATTCATGGCAAGAAGAACTGTGCCTCGTGGTGGAAGGTTCATGTTATTTTTGGTGATGTATGTGTGAAAAGCATTATTTTTAGAAGAGGATTTAATCAACCTACCAAAATACCTTCAATAGTTTAGGTACTATAATGTACTATAATTAGGTGTTATTCTTGGTAATTTTCTCTAATCATGGCTCAGTAAGAACACTACTTCTAGGATCTAGTTTGAACCTACTTTTATCACCTAGCCCTTGTATTAAGTCTACATTTAAAGGGTTGGGTTAGAGGATTTTTAAATGGATTTGGGCATTCTATATTGGCCTTTCTAGACTTAATCTTAGGCAATTATTCCAATTGGCATAACATTAAAGTTAGCTAAACCCATCTATATTATTATTGTATTTATGAAGGTTTTTTTTTTAATTTCAGGAAATGGGTATGGCATGAGAAAATCCATATCTGGGTTCAATTCATAGTCTAAATTTTTTGTCAATTCCTACTAGCTTATTCGGATAAGGTGTCGTTCTTATAAGCAGGGCAACCCAAGTTCAAATTCCTTTAGGGTTGAGATAGTGGGGAGGAGACACCCAAAGTCCAACTAGTTGAAAGTTGGTGTGTCCCATCCCGAGTGCAATCCCTGGTGATTTTGACGGCTTATATGCTTGTGGGTCATGGTTTCTTAGAACAAAGGCCACTCTTGCAAGTTAGGAAGATTCTAGCAAACAAAAAAAAATAGTCTGATTTTTTTAAGGAATATAAATAGTGGGTAGTTTATAATACTAATGGCATCATATAATTTCTTTAAGCATGGTTGTGGTCCACGAAGCCTAGTATTGGAGCCTATGGCTCTGATACCAAATGCAAGACTCCTAATTATGTATCAACTTATAAAATAACAATTATTATAATATTCATTGGTATTTATTCATGACAACAAAGATTGCATTTAAACTAATCCATAATTGTAAATGTTATTCCATAACTATAAATGTAATTTCAGATTTAATACAGTTATCCAATTAATCAAGGGATGAATATTGCAATTTTTTTTATTTTAAATTTAGTAAAGTACATACTTACCTAGAAGAAGTCCATAACCTCAACTTGAAAAGGGAAGCTCCAACTTCAAGATTCAACTAGTTAGTAGAAACAACAAGATTTGGGGGGGACAACTCTCCACCCCACCTAATCCCCTCAATTCCAAGAACTGAAGGCCCCCAAGTCTCCAACAAAAAACCCAATGGAAGCCTAATAACATCCCTTCTCCTCACTCTCCCCACCAAAACGCCATGGAACCTCACGTAGACATCAACTCACATGCAGTCAAAACCCAAAATCCAACTAGAAGAAGAGGAACCACCCAAAATGGTCGCCCCTTCCCCCTTAAGAATGACTAATTTCCATTTTACATATTTTTTTCTATTTTTTCATGGATGCTGCCACTTGGCATCCATGCACCCTAACCTTTTTCCCTAAGTAGCTCGTTTTATTTAGTTAATCACCTTCTTAATCTAATTTTTTTGTCTTATTTATATTTTAACTATATAAAATAGATGTATATAAAGTCTTTGGTTAATTTTCTTAGCCCCAATTTGGGTGTTACACATTGAACCCAAGATACTCATATAGTGGTCCATGGAAAACTAAATGAATGCAGTAAAGCTCATAAGTTACAGTTATGGTTCATGGGTGTGTTAACAATGATAAATTACAGCTAGAAAGGCATGGTAAAAATTAAGGATGAGAACCTGGAAGATGCAGATGAAGAAGTGATTGGTTCATCAGAAGTATGTTTTATGGAGTTGGATTTAACTACAATGTATTAAATGGGTATATGGTTGTAAGACGTATTTAGGCATGCGTACCCTTGGTTTATTGGGTCACCTATGAAAATATAGACATATATTTAGATAGACTAAATATGGGGGCATGCCATAACTCAGGTACATGATTAAAAAGTTGTGGGCAATTGGTTTTTACCCCAAGTCATTTTAAAGGGGGGAATGTTGGGTTTATCTTGACTCAGTTAAATATTCAAATAAGGGTTTACCATTGATGATTTACAGTCCCATGGTTTTTCGGTAACCGATGGTATTGCATGTGAGGAATCCTACTTAAAGGCTTGAGTAACTTCATGTTAAATTTCCTTAGAGTGGTTGGTGATGGGCTAATTATAATTCCTTGGTTGGAGTGGTCAAGGGTACTAGATTTATTGTTGTTGTTTTTCTCGGTTTGGGTTTCCAAGGTAATCTTCTCCTTGATTGTATGTGTGCTTGCTTATGTGTTTTATTTCCTAACGATGATTAAAGGCCCCATTCATATTCATTTTTTCCTACAATATATCTTTATGGTCTAAGGCCCGAGTTTCCTCCCTCAACAATATTCAAGGCATGGAGACTCTTACCTAAACCTCAAAAGCTCCTAATGGTGCCCATATCCCAACTCAAAGGGAGATGATACTCTCAAGAGATTAAATGTGGTGGTTTAAGGAATTGTTCTTGGAGTTGGATGACTAAAGTCTTACTTTAGGTCCTAAGGCTTGATTTTTCTCCCTCAACTATGTCTACCACCCCACGAGCCATCCTTGGTGTTCAAAAATTTCTAATGGTGTCCATATTGCAACTCAAAGGATAAATATCCCACAAATAGGTTATGTATGTTGTTTAGAGGCCTTATTCATAGCTATTGAGCCATAGGAGATACTTTTTAAGCATACTACATAGGTTTCATTGCATAACCTTGGTTTAAGCCTTTATACAAATACCTAGTTCCCACAAAACACTAATAATGCCAATATGCCCACTACGAGGAAAATGATATACTTGAGAGGTTTTGTGTGTGGGTTCGAGGTGTTGAGGTGTTGCTCTTAGCCCTCATAAACAAAATATTCCTTTAAGATTCCCTTAACCCATACCTTATGCTTAAATTTTTTTATGATGCACATAACCATAATATGAAAAAATAGTCGACCCATACCTTATGCTTGAAATTTTTTATGATGCACATAACCATAATATGTAAAAATAGTCGACCTATACCTTATGCTTGAAAATTGTTATGCTTGAAAATTGTTATGAAATTTTTTATGATACACATAACCATAATATAAAAAATAGTCACAATAGTGTGTGTATTCTAGGAACGTGCATGCACTTTAGAACCCATACATGCATTGGAATGTGCACCTTTCTATCACTTGCGTACATACACATTATTGTTTCTAATAATGTTTTCTTTCTAAAGAGAAATCCCTCGAGAAGTTAATAAGTATAGACTGATATGGATTGAGGTATTGAATAACAAAAAAAATGGATATATGGATATGTGCTTATTGATACATCTTCCAAAAGCTTCAAGGAAAATTATGAATATTTTTTTGGAAAGATTTGGCGTTGCTGTTAGTAATTTTTTTTCTAATCGGAGTGATGTGTTAACTTAATTTCTTGAAACTCATTATTTTATTTTTTGGATTTTATTATTATGGTTAATTGCTATGTTATTTTGAAGATTTGATGTTATGATAGAGGATCACCTTGTAATTTTTTTTTACCTTAATAAAATAGTTATTGTTGGTGTAACATAATGTAAGAATGAGAAGAAGACTAATGAAATACAACTTCAAAACCATTGGATTCTTGCTTACAATTCAATTTGTCATATACCCTAAATATGTTTGTGCTTTTGAAGTGGATTATTTAAAGATTATGATGATCGATTCAATGTTTATTTGTGTTTGATAAACTTATTTGAACATGTAAATAGAAGGATATGTTTGAGCTTATTAACCATAATTTTATACATTATTTTGTATATTGATAAATGATTTTAAGGGCATCGTTCCAAATTTGAAATAAACAATTACAATATATATATATATATATATTGTAATTGTTTATTTCAAATTTGGAACGATGTCCTTATATATATATATTACTGGCACTTAACATGTGGCCTATAATGTTCACAGACCACAAGTTAAGTGGTTGTGCTAATATATTACATAGGATTATGAACTTTCATTTATTATGCATGATTTTTTTAACAAAACTTCTTTATTAGTTGGAAGACACTTTTGAATATTATTATTGAAAAGTATGTTTGAACCATAACTTTTAAATAATATTTTGTGTGTATATATATTACATATGACAATTAATTTTAATTTTGTTTTTAATGTTTTGGAAATCATTGTAATAGAAACAATTAAAATTTTAAATCTATAATGAATAAAGTTGTCATTAACAAAATACCATTTAATTAGAATTAAATCTCTCATTAATGACATTGCCATTGACTATATATATACATTTTTACACCTTTCTTATAAACTGAATTTATTTTGCATAACCACTCTTCTTCTCCATAATAACCCAAAGATATTATTCATATAAAGTGAGTTTTTAGATTTATTATTTTGCATAACCTCTCTTCTTCCCCATAATGACTCAAAAATATTATTCAAATCTGTATAGGAATTTAGTTTTTTAAATTTATTGTTCCACCTACTAAGTGTCTCTTCCAACTACTTACCAAAATAAGATGAAATCCATTGAAAAGCCTTCGCCTTTACTAAGTTTGAAACTATGTGGAGTGCATCTTACTTCAACAAAAGCTGCACTAAATCATGTTATGGGTTTTTATATCATTGAAGGGATATGAAAAAATGTTCAAAGTTTACTTTGGGTAGTTCCCACATGACTTGATTATATTCGGAGGGTACCTCAGCTAAACTTTGAACAGTTCCCACATGACTTGATTATATTCGGAGGGTAACTCAGCTTCATTCCCTTCTTGAATCCAATAACATAACCCCTTAGTTCTTCCTGCAACCGTATTCTACTATAGCTTCAATTATTCTGCTCTCTTCCAAATGGTCTAATACTCGATTTCTACTTTTAAACATTTCTTCTTTTAGTGACTTTTGATCTGACGATAGAAGGCTCTTACCTACCAATATCTTCCGTTAGGTATGTAAAAATATCTCCTTTTGCATTATGACCATATGTCACATTAAGATCATGTCTTTTTGCAAAATATCCTGAAAGCTTTTATTATTTCAATCTGTGAGAAAGCAAAAAACGAAAGAAAGGAAAAAAATGTTAAGCCTGTTTAGATCCTGTAGGAGCACCATTATTTGTGTATGTTTCCTTTGAGAGTTCAGTATGTAGTCCACATCACTTCAAACAAACATGACAGTGATAATATGGGCTTTTTCATGTAAAGCAAAGCTGGCAATGATCGAACTTGGCTCCCTTCAAAGTGAAGAACTCTCTTTCTAAATCAAAGTATCTTGCTCTCTGATCCGACAATGGCGAAGTATTCATCACTTCTAGTAAGATGGTAGGAACATCTGGTAAACTGTAATTAGATAAGATATCCCTTTGAGCAATATTATCTTATCTAAATTTATTAGATGTTCAAGATAAGATATCTTCGTACAATCCCCGTGACACTATCTTCGTCTACTCGACGTTGTCGAGACTCGATGATCGCTACCGACCGTAAAACATCGACGCAGGGGACCAGTGCCACCATTAAATTCACTCACCGTTGTTTCAGGACTTTCCTTGCTGTTGCTTATTTTACTCTTCCTACTTCCAACTACCTCCGTCCTTTCACACGCTTCCTTCCGGTGTCCCAATTTATAACCAAACATCGTTATGGCCCGGCGTGGCTCTCTTTCTATATATATATATATACACTCAGTCGAGTTAATATATACACAGTCGAGTTAATCGCGGGCTACTATTTACCCATTGGTTCCTCTCGATATCGAAAGTCTGTGAAGCGCTCTAGCTATGGCGATAGAAATCTCTTCCGTTAGCTATTTTGTCGCTATGAAGTTTGTTCCACTGCTTCTAATTCTTGCGCTTACAATTACGCAAGTGAAGTGCGCAGATCCGGATCCCCTGCAAGATTTCTGCGTTGCAGACACGAACTCTAAATTGTTTCTCAACGGCTTCCCGTGCTTGAATCCAACCACAGTGGTGGCGTCCCACTTCAAGACATCGGCTCTTGGCGTTCCAGGCAACACGAGCGCCAACCTCTTCGGCTTCAACGTAACGCTGACCACTGCCAAAAACCTGCCGGGATTGAATACCCAGGGCACCGCCATAGCTCGCACCGACTTCGCGAAGGGAGGGCTGGTTCCTCCTCACGTCCATCCCAGAGCCTCCGAGATTACGTTCGTCGTTAAAGGGAATCTGATGGTGGGATTCGTGGACACGTCCAACAAGCTCTTCACTCAGATTTTGAAGGACGGGGATGTGTTCGTGTTCCCCAGGGCTCAGCTGCACTTTCTCTTCAATATGGGGAATTCCACTGCTCTCACCATTTCGGGGCTCAGCAGTCAGAGCCCCGGCGCTCAGATCTTGCCGCTCGCTGCTTTTGGGTCGAAGCCACAGATCCCTCCCGCTTTGCTGCAGAAGGCGTTTAAAATTAGTAGCAAACAAGTGCAGAAGATCCGTAAGAATCTCATTGGAGGTTGAGCCACCTTTGAAAGAAATTGTGGTCGATATCATCGAAATAAATAATTGTGGTAGATATCATCAAAATAAATAATCTAAATGACTGCACACTCTACGTGGCTTTGTCCAGCATGATTTATCTATATTATAAAGTATTTTTAATAAAGGAACAATTCACATTTAAAAGATAGGTTAAGATTGATGTATGATATTTATTTTACTTTGTTATTATTAAGATGATAGGTTCCATGTTTATCTATTAATTCACATATTAATATTCTAGTTTTCATAAAATTGTGTAAAACTTATGTTAAAATTTGTATTTACCTATATTTTTTTTTAAGAAAATTGTATTGACATTTTATTGGTTGAGAGGTTTTGAATTGACAATTTTTATCATTGTTACAATTAAAAATAATTAAGAAAAATACAAAAAATAACTTACATTAACTTTAACCTTACTTGATTGCTATTGCTTCACCCAACCTCCAAGTAATCGGCCTATGGGCTATTCTGTCCTCCATTCTATCCTCCATAATCAATGTTTTGTATCGCTTGTTGTATCAAACTGCATACACCATGATCCTTCCAAGGCGGCGTTGGGTTAGGATGGATTTCATGGTTGGTTGGATCACATAACTTCTTTGTCGTTTACGAGATTGATCGATGGATACAGAGTTGGGGGAGGGCCCCTTGGAATGGGGTTGCACCCTTTGGATAACCCTTTGTATCCAAGGGTGCCTTCAAGCCACTTGGGGTGGTGATGACCTGAAGGCCTTCGCAGAGCCAAAGGTGAAGGAGATAAAGAACTGGTGGTGGGAGCCTCAATGCCATTCTTCTCAATATACCCTTTCTCTTAGTGTAAGTTATTCCATTGAATTTCTTCTCTGATTTATGTATTCGATGTTCAATGGTTTCGAGAAGAGGGGTTCATTCTTCAGGTAATAATTTAAGTTCTACACCCTCCTTATTTATTCCTTAACTCTATTGTGAAGATTGTAATCTATTATATGCAGCTAAATTTTTGTGAGATTGCCAATCTTTGCTTGTGTAATTTTTTCTTCATTCGCTCAAGACTTAACAATGCACCATTTTTTTAGGGTTTGTGCCTAGGTCGGTTTTTTACACAATGTTGGGGTCATTAAAAGGTAAATTGTATTTGATCTTATAGGGGTTTCTTTTCCAAATTTAGAGAGAACGATAAGTCCCGCCTTCCTTCTGATAGGGCCCAATATTCTATGTCCTTGCTCATGTTGTATCTCATATAGTTGATGAACTTTGACATCATATGAATACCCTTATTCATCTGTATGACCCACAATGATGCTTCTTAGATGGAAGCAATTATGGATTTTGTCCATTCTTGTGGTTGGGAAGAAGTTGTTGTTGTGTATATATATGATGACTATAGGACAAATAGAATTTCTACATTAGGGGACACTTTGGCAACTGTGGGAGATAAGATTACTAACAAGGCAGTTATGGTTCCTAGCGTTGGCCGAAGCGAGATGAGTAATATTTTGGCAAGATTAACTTCAATAGATACACAAATTTTTGTAGTCCATATGTATTCAGATGCTAGCCTTAAGCTTATTTCTAAGCTATGGGCATTGGAATGTTGAGCACCGACTATGTATGGATAGCCACATATTGGCTTTCTTTTGTTTTAGATTCTAGTCTACTCGAAGTAGACGACATGAACTCGCTTCAAGGATTAATTCGCCTGTATCCACATACTCGACACATCACCATGTGTTGACAAAAATGGACAAATCTACAAACATCTAGGATGGTTAATGTCTCCTTGAATGTATTTGGATTGTATGCCTATGTACAATTAGACAAAAATGGGGAATTGATGGTTTCTACTTTTGAGATTATCAATGTAGTTGGTGTACACTTTTGCAGCATTGGTTATTGGTCAAAGCAAACAAGGTTATCAGCTACCTCTCCATAAAATACAACTGCCATCAGCGATGATCAATATAATATAAAGCCAAAAATATCCAATATTATATGGCCTGATGAAAGAAAAACAATGCCATGCGGTTGGGTAATTTTTAGGGGCAAAATTTTGCCAATTGGCTATTTTTTGGGCTTTTTTCCAAAACATAAATTCTCTATTTGGTCATTTTTGGTCTCTAATATTGCCTATATTTACATAAAATATGTTTTTTTATCATAATATTGGCCAAAATTTACATGTTTCAGCGTAAATTGTTTGTTTCATATTTAATATTCGCCTACTTATCTATATACATATTTTTTTTCAATCCAAAATAATCTCCTAGGATACTATAATTAATTATAATATTAGAATCCTTAAAAAATACCCTCGTTGGGTAGACAGAAAACAACTTGTTATTGGTGTGCCTAGAAAGACAAGCTACAAATAATTTCTAACAATTAATGGTAGCGACTAGGTGGAAGGATTTTGTATTGACGTGTTTATTGCTTCAGTGAAATTGCTTCCTTGTATTGTTTGGTACACATTTAAACCTTATGGAACAAGAAATTCCACACCCAATTATGATGATCTCATAAAGCAAGTCAATTTGCAGGATGGTATGTTTTAAACTTCAATGTCTCCTAAATTGGTTGGTGACCTAATTGTTGATGTGAAAATGTGTTTCCCCTCACGTCACATCTATTTTTACACATCCTTAGATAATCTATCATGTATTTTGAAAATAAGTATATGCATACTACATGAATGCATCTATTCACGGTTGAACTCCTGCAGAGATTTGATGCAGTCATAGGAGACGCTATGATTTCGACAAATAAGTGGAAGATTGTGGAGTCCACACAACCTTATCTAGAATCATTCCTAGTTGTGGCATTGGTTCATGTAAGAGGGATAGTTTCCAATTCATGGGCTTTCCTACGTTCATTTACACTAGATATGTGGTGTACGAATGGTGTCTGTTTTTTTCACTATAGGAAATGTTGTATGGACTCTGTAGCATAGAAGTAACCAAGAGTTTCGAGGGAATCCAAAGCAGCAAGTTTGTGATGTTCTCTGGTATTATGTGCAGTGTCATGCATTTATGTGTATCTTCAATTCGATTTTTCTTGTTTGTGATTGCGCACTTCATACAATTAAGACTGAACTGCATATGCATGTATTATATTACTAAATTATTAAAACTATTTTGAGATTTGGTCAAGCTATTATAAGATTGAACCCATTTTGGTAGATATAGTCAAACTATTCTAAGATTGAACGTATTTTTGTAGATATAGAACTTTTTGTTGTGATTTGATAGTTTCTAATCATATATGAGTCCAAATCATAGAATAATTACACAAATCTTTTATGCAAACATAACCTTTTGGTATATATTCTTAATAAATTAATAATATTTCTTACCTTGAACTCTTCGTATTTATCCTGCACAAAATGTATCAAAATATTCTGTTTGTTCACAAAGTTTGAAATATTCTTATTGCACTTAAAGCAATTTATCTAGCTTGGAGTTTTCTTATGTTGGTTCAAAGGAACTGTGTCTTCCTTCTTGTTTATGAAATTCCTTCTATATTATTTTGCAAGGACATCCAACAACTTTCTATTTGAACATATACAACATGATAGCCCATTCTGCACTTGGTTCAAGCACTCCATCATCGGAAGCCTTTCTGATCCCACTATTAATTGCCTCGCAAGGTCCACAATGCCAAACAATCCAAGTACACAAAAGTTAAAACAAAAAATCCTATCATGTCATTTATCGTAATGGGACTCCAGAAATTGGGGATAGTTGGCTCAACTACAAAACCAAAAGGGATATACTAATATGTCCTCTATTAGATTGGGGAAAATTGGATAAATTGCACAAATCCAGAAGGACTATTATGACCCTCTAAAACCTCAAAAATTCATCCGATTTTACTCTCTGAGGGACATAGCAGAACAAGTTATTACATAGAATTTGATTTTCTAAGGAGACAACACATTCCGTTTTGGCATGGAAGATGTTATTTTCTATGCTTTTGACAATCTAGATCAATTACTTCTTGTAAAATTAACTCAATGCCAACCTTGTATATTAATTCTTTATGTCTACATTTTGATAGTGAGTGTTTCAAAATAGTTTTGCTTTGCAAATGCCAAGACACAATTATAGGAGGGGCCTCTGTTAGAGGAATTTTTGGAGGTGAAAGAAAGAGGTTTTGTACTGGAAATCCTAACTGATCCTTCTTTCTTATTTCTAGATGAACCTATTTCTGGTCTAGATTCCACCACAACATTACGTATGGTTCAACTATTATAGAACATAGCTAAGGTGTGTGAATATCCAGGAGTCATGTAATTTTTAGAAGAAAATTTTCTTTAGGGCCATTTAGTTTGTCGATGTTGTTTTAATGCCTCCTCACAAATATACATCATGTAGGAAAATTTTGTTGCATCCTAGGCAAACCATTGTGACCATAATTCATCAACCATCCAGTGGGCTTTCCATAAGTTTGATAAGGTGATCCTTCTCGGGGAGGGACATCCAATGTACTTGTAATCCACCTTAAGTGGTTAGAAAACCATGTGATATTTTATCTGTAACATTCATATCATATATCACTTCTTATATCATATATACATTATAAATAAATTGATATAATGTGAAATAAGTATAAGTATATATACATTATAAATTAATTAAATGGATTTTTTACGAAGAAGTAGAGATGTTCACGTACAAAAAACTTTTTATTTATTCAAATCATTGTAACTCCTTTATCTTAAAGAACATCCGACTTGTTAACTACTTGGTTGTAGCTATGCATAGTGAACCACTTCACTAGCGCTCTTATCCAGAATCACATATATAGAGAAGGATTGAAGTGGTTGAAAGGAATGTATAGGATGATTGTCATGTCATGGTAATGTATTCTATATTTATTTACATGTCTTTTTTTGTTGATGCACAACAACATTTTGTTCTAACAATTTATTCTTTGCATGCAACAAGTTTCTGGTAAGGAAAATTATAAGAGCCTCCCCCTAAATTTCTATGTATAATAAATGGGTGAATCCCTATGATACATAGGAAAATATGAAGTTTATTTTATCAATGTTATATTATGTATATATAATTTTTTGGCGAATCTCTCACTGTAAATTCTTGGCGAATATTTCACTAAATTATAAAACCTTGTAAAATATTGGAGAAGCTTTCACTAAATTATAAAACCTTATGAAGTTTTGGTGAATATTTCGGAAAGTTTCTCCTTGGCAAGGCATGGCCCCCTACATGCCCAATTACAGGGCTATAAATGAAGTCCTATCCCGCAAGCATGATGTCCCAAACACCAACAAAAACGTTATTCTTCCATCTTCGATTGCAACCTTCACAATCCCCATGTTTCTAAGGGAAAATTTGGCTCTGAGGCGAGGGGATCTAGATCTCTCCTAAATGAAAATGGGTCTCTATATTACTTTATAGTAAATATCAACTACACTTCTTGTGTCGACATTAAGCAACTTGCAAAATGATATTCAACCCATAAAATCTGAATGAATGTAACATCGAATTCGATTTCCATGATCGATAGAAGGTGAAAGAGCCCTAGCAACTACCATTTTTGGAAATCATGGGAAAATGAGAGCTGCCTAGATATTTTGTGGGATAACAGAGGTTTAAATCCATTTTTTAAAGGGATAAATTGTTTTATCTTGGCCCCCCTTTTTAAATTCGACGGGGCTAACTCCTATTCATTAAAAATAAGTAAATAAAATGTGGGCTAATCATACCTAATGGGTGCTTAATAAAAAATTAGCCCATTAAAAATTTAAAACCCCTAAATTTAGCTCATGGGATAAGATTAGCCCCTAAAATTTTCCATGGTTTCTAGGAATTCCTAATGAAGAATTTCAGTCTGGAGTGACTAAATTGAAGGATTCACATATATACATACTCAATGGAAACCTCAAGGTATAGTAGACATGTTGTCTGTAAGAGGTCGTAATTTGTATTCTTGTCCCCATACCTTGTATATCTTTGTTTCTATTCTTTTTGGTAGGTATAGTATACTAAAGAGACTTGAATTCATGTTTTATTTGTAGAAAATGTTGGTTTTTGAGCCATCCAAGAGAATATCAACTAAAATGGCATTGCAACATTTCTACTTGGATGACCTAGATAAATCTCAATTTTGATATTCCTTTTAAGGATTTAAACTATTTAGAATAATATGAAACACTGTTATTATTTTAATTACTTTGTTCTTTGGTGGTTTTGAAAATGTCCTATTTTCTAAGAATTCATCTTGCAAAGGCAGATATGGTTAACCAATATATGTTTTTTATGTGTTTGCACAAATAAACAATTAATGTTTGAATGTTGTTGTGAACCTTAAATATTGTAGAGAATTAAAAAGTTCAAACAATGATTTTTTTTATTTGTAATATTTTATATATTGTGATTAATTTATTATTTTTTAGTTTCATAATAAATTATTAAACTTATGTTTTTTAAATATTTTTTTTATAATTATAACCTATTTTTAAAAGGATGGGACTATGGTGCATCACAACTCTTGTTTCATTAAAGGATTAAGAGTTTAAGGATTTAGTTAAAGTGTTTTTTCGGTTAATGTGGTTGGCTATTTTATTAAGCATTCGTATGAAATGATTTTTTTTAATAAGGGAAGGGAAATCAATATTTTAATATAAAATTCATTAAAAAACACTCAAATTTATAAAGTTGTAAAATATTATTTAATATTATATAATTTTAATGTAATAAAAATATTAAAAAATATTTCATTTATTTATCAATACAAAATTAAAATTTTAATAAATATCAGTCTAATCAAACTCCAATACAACTTTAACAAAAAATATTTAATCACACTTTTAATAATAATAAAAAAAAATCAATATACTTTATCTGTTCGTTCATATATTAGATAAACATAAATAAACATTTTTAAAAATTGGATTTTTTTCACACATTTTTTCAATTCCTAAAACTTGAAAAAATGTGGTTGTGCTAGTTGACTGCTGTCATGTGAGGAAAGACTGGTGAATTATTATTATTATGATAAAATAAATAAATAACATTATTTATAAATGAAAACATAGAAAATAAATAATATAAATAAATAGATAATAAATAAATAACTAATTATTAATAATATAAGTTCAATTATTTATACCATGTTTTGGCATCGTTGACTTCAATCCAAGAGAACATGGTTGACGTTGACCATGGTTGATATAATCAAGAGAACATGGGAAACCATTGTTTGAACATGTTAAGAAACCATATTAAGAAACCACCGCCACATTTTTCAAAGCCATTGATTGACTTTGAACCATTGTTGACTTTAATCCATACTTGACTTTCAAGAAAGGTTGAATTTAATCCATATCCAACTTTAAACAAGGTTGACTTTGAATCATGGTTGAATTTAATCCACAATTGAATTCAAAGCATAGTTGAATTTTAAGCAAGGTTGATTTTTAACTATGGTTAACTTGAATCCATAGATAATAATAGTTCATTGTTGACTTTAATCCATGGTTGACTTCAATCCAAGTTTGACATCAATCCAAGGTTGAATTTTAAGCAAGGTTGACTCCAACCTAAGGTTGACCTCTACCCAAGGTTGTCTTCAATCCAAGCTTGACTTCAATCCAAGGTCGAGTTCAATCCATGGTTGACTTCAATCCAAGGTTAACTTCAATCCATGGTTGACTTCAATACAATGTTGACTACAAGGTTGACTGCAATCCAAGGTTGAATTCAATCCATGGTTGAATGCAATCAAAGGTTGAGTTCAATCCAAGGTTGAATTCAAGCCAAGGTTGACTTCAATCTATGGTTGACTTTGATCCAAGGTTGACTTCAATTCATTAATAATATTAACATTAATATCTTCAATGCATGGTTGAATTTAATCCAAAGTTGACATCAATCCATGGTTGAATTCAATCCAAGTTTGGCTCTGACTTATGTCTGACTTCAATTCACAAAAACAATTTTAAAAGTGGTTGATTGACTTCGAACCACGACTAAATTCAATCCATAGTCGACTTTAAATAAAGGTTGACTTTAATCCATGATTTAATTTTTACCACGATTGAATTTAATATAAGGTTAACCTCAAACCATGGTTGAATTCAATCCATAGTTGACCATACTTGAAAAAATTAATATACTTTATATGTTTGTTTGTTCATATGTTATATAAACATTTTAAAAAATTGGATTTTTTCCACACATTTTTTTTTCAATTCCTTAAATCTGAATCCAAATCCAACTTTGTATATAATAACGTTTTCCAAAATTTCTTCGAGTGCTTCAGTTTTGGATTTTCTTATACTTGTCAACATAGCGTGATTCAGATTCAACCCCTGGACATGAAGCTCGTTGGTATGAAGAATGCAGAGTAACCGATAATGTGATGTGGGTATATATATACATATATAATTAAGTAATCAAAATTGTTCAAATTTTCAATAAAGGATAATGAAAAACATCACTTCCTACAAGAGAAATTTTCAAATCATTTGTTAGTTAAAGATAATAAATATTTTAAATTTAAAAAAAAAAGTTACATTTTGATTCAAAATTTCAATAAAGGATAATTGAAAAATATCCATTCCTACAAAAGACATTTTCAAATCATTTGTTATTTAAGAATAATAAATATTGTAAATTAAAAAAAAAAAACATTATGAATAGCTTATCAATGTCTCAACTCCTAATACTTCGGTGTTTAATAATTATTGTACCTTCATTACTAGATAAGGATGGATGTGACAAGTTATCAAGATCTAAGGTTCAACACTCATTACTTTCTCTTGGCATCTAAAAACTAAAATCGTCTTTATATGTGTTAGATCTCATCTATTCTGTAAATACAATGTGTCCTTCCACAACATTAAATCCATCATACAACTCATGCCTGTTATTAGAATCCTACCTCCAGATTGTATTGTCCACCATTTTAAATGTCACTTACTGAAAGCTTATTGGAGAAGTTTGGAAATATTGTCTTTCTTAATTCTCACTTGAATCCATGTGTCATGCGCATTATTAATCCATGTCGATATAAGAATTGGCATCACATTCACTATCCATACTTAACGTGTTTAGCTCTCACCCTCACCATAAAGCCATTCAATTTGTTATATTTTCCTCCACTCTTGGCCTTAGAAAACA
This sequence comes from Larix kaempferi, assembly GCA_027924585.1. Classification (NCBI taxonomy): domain Eukaryota; kingdom Viridiplantae; phylum Streptophyta; class Pinopsida; order Pinales; family Pinaceae; genus Larix; species Larix kaempferi. Next base: position 534,787 of record BSBM01001099.1, read on the forward strand.
CCAAAATAGTTAGTCATGGGTTATGAGTGTAAATTGAAATGGCATTGGAAACTTATTGGTAAAATTCACTGCAAATATGTGCCTCGTTGATGGTTCTAGAGAGCAAAGAATAGACATAGATTGAACCTAAGGAAATGAGGTCATCTCTCTTTGTTTGGGTTCACATATTTGATCTCGCTAAAGGTCTCTAACATGTTGTTTTATAGTTATTTTGTCGCATTGGTAATCTATGTGTCTATATTAAATACTTGCACCATTTAAATATCTCAAGAATCCATCAATATTTTGTAGGATTGGTCAAGGTCATTGTAAGGATATCACACATAAATGCATTGTAGATTTTGTTTGGGATAAAAACCTCTATTAATCTCAGCGAAATTTTCTAGCTTGTATTTTTTTCATTAAGTTTAGATATGGAACTTCACAAAATAAACCTTGTTAATATAAAAAAACCTGAAATTGGGATAACAATAGTGAGATTATATTCATTCAATTGTTTACATCAGCAAACCCTCACTTCTTTTCTCTCTAGGTTGATCATTCCCTTTTTCTCAATGTTATGCATCTTTATCTATCACACTCTTTCATTTTCATTCTCCATGGGTTTCCTCAATTTTGGGCCTGTTTTCAAGGGTCCACAAACAAACAAAAAACTAAAAAAATCCTTTTTTGCTTCACTTTCCCATATTTTCACATTTTAGATCACATGACAAAGTGAGAGAGTACTTAGTGAGTCACTCAACATAGGTAGTCTTTGACAGAGGAAGCTAAAGGCTGAAAGGATATCTTAAGGAAAATTTGAGATAGCTATGGCCCACAGTCTATAGGAATTAATGTAAACCACCCTCATTTTTTTTTACAGTTGCTCTATTAACTCCTTCGGCCTTCAATTTCAGTCTTCAAACCCTTTGAAAGTTTGAAGTCTTAAATGCTTACATGTTAGATGCTATGCTTATTCATACAACTATTTTCTTATGTTCTTGCTTCTTAATGAGACCAAAACATAAAATGATAATCATCTAAAGAATGGATCTATATTTTTATGTTTGGAATCATTCTTCATAGAAGTATCCTCATGAACCTGCAAACCATCCTAGATAGAGCCCCAAATTATTCTTGTGATTCTATTATTGAGGAGAAGGATATCTATTATCCTCTATCCTTCATTCTTAAATTGAAACCTCCTATTTTGTTGTATTCTTTTTTAAAACACGAATAAAATGAATTCACAGCATTCAAATCAAAAGTTATGATCCATTGATGATCAATCATCATGATTCATGAAACAAGGTGTTATCAACTCAATAGTATGAACACATAAATGTTAAATTTGTAGACAATCACCAATAGAGAAAGCACATAAGTTAGAACATAAGTTAAACTGTAGGTTGTAGGATAACATAAATATGTATAATCTCATCATTATAATGTAATTCCAAACATTAAGCAATGAGACATTAAATATTGTACGTTCCTAGTTTGTGCATGTATAAACTGGTACCGGTCAGCTTTATGTTGTAAGTTTCAACTGATTTTTCCAAACATTTCTTCTTCTTTTTTAATATCAAATTTAAATATATATTTGTAAAAAAAATAGGGCAATGGTGTTGATTCCCCAAAGCCTAATTTCAATATGGTTTCCGCACCTAGACCATAATCTCCTGCTAATTTTGATCAGTGCCAATGATTCTTGTAAATTTGCTGATGCCTTTTTTGAGTAGAAGGGACTGGATCTTTTATTATATTTCCTAATATGAATCAGTAGAAGAATGACTTGGACCAAATGACTATTTTGTGAACTTGATCATTGCTAGTAAACCTACAAACTTTGCAGTTTTAGTTTGATCTACTACTGTCAAAATTCTCTCTAGATCCTTTTATTTCCTAGGATCAAGGGTTATTGAAGTCTCTTTAGTTTTAGGGCCATCTGGATTGGATTCATCCAATGTTTGGAAAGGATTTAAGTCCAATGCATTGGTTTTCTGAGTTGTCTTCTTCTTTGAGAAACATGAGGAATTGGTCTGACATGTTGGCAACTTGTGGATGTTTTGAGTTGATTACTCTAAATTTTAGGAGGTGGGAATTCTCTTCTCTTTAGGATCCAATGTTGACCCTCCTATTGTTTTTTCTACTACAAGTATCTTTGTTTTTACAGGAATATATGTGCCACCTTGGTATGGATCATAGCCTTCAGTTGAAGGAAATATTTTTGTATCCAATGCTTGAAACCAAGTACAAGTTTATTGCAGCTAGGATCAACTTGCTAAGATATGAAATAACATATCCTTGCATATGAGAGATTGGTGTGCTCTGTTGTGATCCCTTGAATTAGAGAAAGTGTCATAAAATTCCTTAATGTTAAAAGTGTTCCACAAGTGAAACACTTTAACCTAACATTCTTATTGATGTATAAGATATGTACACAATCATGGGATTCAATTTTTTGCTTTGATTAAGATCTCATATGACAAATCTATAACTCGGCTTTGAATTTGTGTATGAAATCTAAGTGAAAGAAATGTGAACATAGAAGAGACATAACCAAATGAACAATAGGTTGTAAAATCCACAGATGCTCTTCTTAATAGATCAATTATTAATTGATACAACACTAATTTTCTAAAAGAAAATTTAAAACTAACATTTTTGACATTCACATCCAAAAATCCAGGTCTATAAATATAGGAGTAACTCAAATTGGAACAATTAATGTAGCAGATATGCAAATTTCTGTTTTGTATTCTAGATTTAGAGTTTGATATGTTCTAGCACATCTCATTTAAGTGTGCGCATTGCCTCTTTGACCATTTTTTGGATGTGATGGTTTTAGGTTTGGTTTTCTTGTTAAATGGACATATATTCAGCTATCATAAACAAGGTATTTTTTAAGGATTCTAATATTATACTTAAGTATAGTATTCTAGGCAATTATTTTGGATTGAGAAAAACATATATATAGATAGGTAGGCGAACATTAAATATGAAACCTACAATTTACTATTGAAACATGTAAATTTTGGCAAATATTATGATAAAAAAACATATTTTATGTAAATATAGGCGATATTAGGGAATAAAAATGACCAAATAGCGAATTTAGTTTTTGAAAAAAAGCCCAAAAATAGCTAATTGGAAAATTTTCACCCCTAAAAATTGCCCTGATCATAAATAATGGTAATTTAAGCTTTATTAACATAGGAATTCTATCATGTAATTTCCACGGGGGCTTCACTCAATAAACCGCTATCATAGCACGTTCATTCATGGCATATGAAACAATACCCCTAATTTCACTAAATATTGGAAAATACCTTCCAAAATCATTTTTTTAACCCCCTCCCAATTTAAAAAAACCCCTATTTTCACTAGATATTGTGTGTATCAATTTTTTCATTAACATTTTTTATACCCCTTTATATTTCTACCTAGTATATTAATATGATACCCTGCTTATGACCCCACATGCATTCTACAATGCACCTTGCTTCTTTCGATGTATATTGTGGATGCACATCACTTCACCCACAATGCAATTACTCAACCACATATCATTATGATTTGCAACATCTAATGGTCTAATGAAGAGATAAGAGATCACTTCGTGTATGTCACTAGAGCCAATGCACATAGTACAACATTTAGATTGCATGTTGTAGTTCCCCAATCGTTGACTAAGCGTGTTGTGGGCTAGGTATCCAAGCCCCCAGGGCCTGTAACAAGCTCTAGGAGGATGACTAAAGCTCCCAAGGCCTGTAATAGGCATGATTGCTTGGGTGTTCAAGCCACCAAGGCCTATCGAGGGCCTATAATAGGCCCTGGAGGCTTAGAGCCTCCCAAGGCTATTGGTAACAATTGGTTGAGTGCTATTGGTAACAATTGGATGTCAATGACCATTGTCTCTTGACTATGATCGACTAGAAACCCACTTCACCACGAAACCCCCTGGCCTCAAGCATGCGTCAAGATGAGATTTCCCTGCATACTAGTAAGCCCGAGCCTTGCCTCAACCCGATTTCTCATCCGTTTGTGATCCCACCATCTCCATTTGGCGGATATTTGTCAGCCCGCCCATATAAAAAAGACCCCAAAGTATTTTTGTATTGTTACATTAAATAAAAAAAACCCTTTGCCTCTTAATATATAAGCAATATAATTTTTAGGTTTTCATGAATACTTAATACCGCAATATGAATGAACGTGGTATTATATTGCCTTCTAGTGAAGCCCCCGTGGTAATTTCTATGTTTTTCATCAATAAAATGTGTTTAATACAAAGGAATGATCTTTTGATTGCTCTTCAACAATAATGCAAGTAATGCTCTAGATAAAGTGTGGTTGACCTGAGTGTACTTGGATATGGTGCTAACATGGAGATCCACATAAAACCAAATAAGGATAATGGGACCATTACCATATTGTAAGTTGTGTGTGTTGCAATTTTCAATTGAATTTCACCTTTGCTAATGTAACTGATGAGTTACAAGAGTTAACCCTTTTTGTCGTCCTGTAGAACCCCTCCTTTAGGGTCCCCTTGAATTGAACCTAAAAATTTAACAAATTCATACAAACAAATTATCTATCATAAATACTGGAAAAATAAAATAAAAAACGTGAATAAATTAACAAAAATAAACAAAACCTTAACCTGTCAACTTGATCTAGCTGGTCCATTATCATCTGCATCTTCCGTAGTATCCCTCTAGCAAAGCTCGTTTAACCATTCATGAAGCAACCGTTAGCTTCGCCACCCAACCATAGGCTCATGCTTTCATTTGCATGGCCTCCCCCGAGCTTTGGGTTGTAAAGTTCACACATAATAATCAAGAAACTTAGCTTGGGATTCCCCCCCCACCAAAATTTCCAGCCAAACCCTCAATAGCAGCAAGTCATAAACTAATCCAAGGTTACGATAACCATCCAGGATCCGGGTCCTTTACCCATTCCCAATGCCTTCCTTTTAAAGAAAAATTCCATGCGACACATGTCGCTTCATGCATAATTTTTTATTTTTTTTTAATTTCTAATTTAATAATACTCACCCATCCATGTGTCAGTTTCTCTAAGAGATGCACCAACATTCATAAGTTTGCTCATGTTTGTCCCCAAGATATTTCACTTAAATCTTAGATTTTTGGTGTAGGCGGAGTTGACTAGGTGTCCATGCCTAGGATTCCATTTTGCTCCTAAATAGATATTTTTAATATTTTTAAATACTCAAAAAAATATTCTTTCATGTGCAAATGCATAAATAACCATTTCTAATATTTTAAATGTCAAAATATTCTTTTATGTGCAAATGAATAAATAACAATTTCTAATGTTAAAAGTATTAAAAATGCATTTTCCTAAGTAAATGATCTAGGTGCAATTTATACGTTTTTAGGCCATTAACTTAACAATCATTTTTACTAGGATCCCGGTGCCACGTTGTTGGGCCTCCCCGTTCCTTAATTCATTTCCCCGACATGGCACCACTACGTTGGGTCTAGTCATCAATCGTTTCCATTTCTTGGCAAGGTACCACATCATTGGGTCCTTGCGTCCACTCTTTCCATTCTCGATAGGGTACCGCATCATCGGGCCCTTCTGCCGCCATCCTTTCATTTTGACTTGCGGGAACTTCATGTAGGGATTTTAGGAGCCATTACCTTCTATCCTCCTTCCACACGCTATTAGGGACTAATTGCGCTGAGGAGTGAGTCCGTTCTCACTACGCAACCCCCAACTCGTACGTGACCAGCTCCATCGTGGCCCACCTCGTATGCCCTCACGCTTTCCTCTTGAGCAAGCGGATCAGTGCTTATCTGCTCATGCATGGTATTCCATTGGAAGTCGACATCGTCGTCGCTCTCCCCGTGTGTGATTTATTCGTACCCTACAACCCTTCAATTCCTTTGTGTGTCCATCAGTGAACCATTTCCCCTGTCACTACACACATTTCTCACAAACCTATATTAGTAGTATTGTCCTCAATTATCATAATTTGATTCATCAATCAGCTACTTCGTTAAGCATTTATATTTTACTCATAACATTACTCATTCATCTACTCATAAATGCATCTCGTCAATATTTACTTTCTTCGTTCTCATCACATAATCACTCATACAGCTAGTCGTTAAGTATCATTCACATGTACATTTTCCATAATCAAAGTTAATCATTAAACAACATGTAATCATTCATTTACATTAACTATCTAGATACACATATATCATTATTTATTGATTCAGAATCAATCCTAATCATGAACACACTCAAAATAAAATCAAGGGGTCATTTTATTAATGTTTCAATCAATTGGGTCACTCAACAGATGCCCTCAAGGTCTACAGCCGTCTAGGGGCACTATAGGTCCACAGGGATACTGGTATTCATATGACCAAAGAAGAATTAATTGAATATCTTGGGACTATAGCTCATAGTTGAACTTCCAAGTTTTTACAAGCTTTGAGGGTTGGAAAATTAATATTTTTGTTACCGAATCAATTGGTTTGGAATGTCCAACCCCTCTTCTCCACTAAACCCCTCACATTAATAGAACAAGAAAAATAAAGGAGGATTTGGAAAAGCAATACCAGTATGCCCTTGATGACCAAGTTCTCCTACAATCCTTAGTCTTATCACTAAATATGACCATAAGAGACTAGGGTTATTTTACTGAGTTTGCTGCTAAGAAATAGGGCGTTATTCCCTTGAACAACTAATGGGATTGGAATGAAGGTACTCTCACACCTTGAATTCATTGTTGCTTATTGTAAATATAAGGAATAGAATGTGGTTATAGTTGGTTCCATACAATGTTGGACTAAGGGAGATTCGCCCTCTTCTTTTATCAAGAACTGTTGTTGTTGAAAGCAACCTTCTCAGTGGTCAAATCATGGGCCTCTAAAGGGATGTCATGGGGGTTTGAGAGGGGAAACTAACAACTTCCTTACATATTATATATTTTTTTTCACAATTTGTTTAAGAAAAGCGAGTTACTGTTGAAGGAGAAAGTGTCTAAACCCTATGGAAGGACGTTGAGATTGAGCAAAACATCATTGGTGTAACTCTATTGTTTAATATCTTGTTGTTTTCTATTCATATGTTGGTCACCAATGATACAAACAAAAAGTCAACTCTTTCTCTTCAAATTGTGGTTTCCATTATAGGGGTTATGCACCGGATTTCAAGCATTTCGTGGCACTAGGATGTTGCGCTACACCGGTTCATAGGACTATCAATACTTCTATTACAACATAATCATTTTTGCTTGCAAGAAAAAAACCAAGTCATATAGTTGGATCACAACCATTTTGAGATAAAAAGAACCATGAAGTGTCACCAAATTTCACCAAGGTTTAGGTCTTTGTACACGGTCTAGTGTACACATAGACATATCTAGAGAATTGGTTGTAATTTAATGAGAAACTCATGACATGAAGTAAGAGGTATTCCACTAAGAAATAGGTTGGACATTCACTAAATTCAATAGGCCAGAGTTCATGTTAAAGTGTGGTTATATTTTATGTTGATGAACTCTTGTAACAGATGATAATGTATAGCTCTGAAATTGTTGATTAGTGCAGTCAAAATATACGTGATTCTTGTAGCTTTCTCATGAGGTTTTAAGGAAAATCAATTATATATATATATATATTGGAAATGTATGTGAGATGATAAATGAAACAAACCCCCTAGAAGAGTCATATGAATACCAAGCAAACACAACTATATTAAGCAAGAGACATCAACAAAATTTTAGAGCTTGTTTTCCTAAGTGTTTTATACTTGTATATGTAAATATTCTTGGTAAGTACTTGTTGGAAAGCAACACCCTCCGGATTAGTCCGAGCTTAATTCAAACTACTACTTCCAAAAGGAAATATTCTAATCATGACTTTCGATTTAGATTTGTGTTCTTCGTCTCATATTTATAAAATTTATATTTTAGGAGTGCCTTCAGAATCTTTGATTCTGAAGGTACTCCCAATAAAGTAAGTATCTTGATCAGGACATCTGAACTAAAAGCATCAAGGGCATCAATTTTGTTTGATCATCTTTCCTCTCTTTCATACATCAGTTTTGTTATTGTGGTCAAATGATTGGTGTTAGGTGTTGGAATTTTTCCAGCTCCTAAAGTCATTGGAATAAATTGATAATATAAATCCTGGTTACATGAAGTATTAAGTCAATTGTTTCTTATTATTCAATTTATTACTTTGTGTTATTAGGGTGTTCTCAATCTTCTCACATTTTCATTAGAGTCAGGTAGTAAAGCTATCTTGAGGTTGAGTATGACAAGTGGTTACTTCAATATAATGTGTTGATATCCCATTATTATCATTCTAACCAAAATCTTACGATATTCACTTGTAGTATTTTCCTCACTTTATTGACCTTGATTATCATTTGGTCGTATCAGAAGGCATCTCTATATTTATGATCGAATAAACCTCTACAACAAAACTTTCATGTAAGATCGGAACCCTAGCTCCAACATTCATATCAAATTAATGGGACAAGGTATTCTAATCTTACATGAACCATGAAAGGGTATAATTTGACATGGCCATCATTATATGCTGCCACTTGACTTTGACAGCAACACAAGTGCCACACACAATCTCGATCCATATGTCATGATCCTCACATTAATTATCGTGGTTAGTGTTTTTTTCAATCGAGAAACTTCTTGCAAATAATGGGTCTCATTACCCTACACGCATGAAGCATGTTTGAGTGTCTGATGTACCTGAACAATATGGGGTTGGTCATAATTCTGATAACTTTGCAGGGTGCAAAGGAAAATCGGTTTCGTTCTTCCACTAAGATTTTGGCCCCATATGTATCTTTCAAAATTAGCTTCTACCCAATGGCCCTTGTTACGCAGTTCAAACTATGTGGGGTTGAATACTTAGATGTTTTCCAAGAATGTGTCGGGCCAGTAACAAAGGCAGGTTGATTTCCATTTCTACATAAATTTCCAGGCTTTAATGTAGCAGTTTCCCTAGCATTTGCTTCATCTTTCAATGGCGCGAATGCTCAAGTTGGTGATGTTGACCTCCACCTAACAGAAGAATTTGTCTCTCTAGAAAAAAACCTACCAATCACTGGTGAAAGGTGGTTTAAATGGAAGCATATGAAGAGTCTCGTGTGGAAGGAATTCCTGGTTAAAATGAACCAGCAGATTGATTCGAAATACGGGTTTCCTTCACGCATGTTAAAAAAACAATGGTGGTCCCTTCTCGAACTGGTAATGAGGTATGTTACGTGTGAAGGAAGTTACTCTCAAACCCACTACTATAATATTAGGTTGCTTCTTTTCTTTAAAGTCCATGCTATCAATATGCCATTTTATTTTCTTAATAGCCTCCAGATGATGGCTTATTCTGTTCAGAACAATTCAGCTAATAAGGAAAGGATTCTTTTTCACCATGGATTGATTAAGATGCTGGTTTCACACCAATTAGCCTAGTTGGGTGACAATTGGGATTCTTTCCTTATGCGAAATGGTTTCGGGGTTAATCGTAAAAGTGGCCTCGTCGTAGGTCAAAGACTCGGTGTAAACGAAAGGGATCTATTTTGGAAGAGCGTGGATATGGTTTTAGTGATGAAGATGCAAGGCCGAGTTCTGTTAAATCCCCTTATGGATATGACCCTAAGATAAAATGTGATGGATTTCAAATGGAAATAGATGAGCCGTTAGATAATGATAATAACCCAGACTCAGACTTCCATTTTTTGGTTCAAATCCTTAGTTGCTCGGAAGGGGAAGAACAAAACAATAAGGCTATAAGTGAAAGGGAAACTCGTAGAACAATAAGAATCATGACCGCTGCCCTTCCAGATAGAATAAATTTACATGAATATTACCCTCTTGTTTTCGAACTTAGTGAGTACCCTCAGCGTCAGCAAGACAATGATATTGTGGACCAAATAGATCCAAAATTCCTATACGATTCTACTTCTGAAACAAGGGACAGAAATGATCAGTATTCGAGACATTCTTTTCGGTCAAACCAAGAGGTTGACCAGAAACCTGTTAAAGTCGAAGATATAGTTCGTGAGCCAAATAAAAAAGTTGTAGAAGAATTCTCCTCGAAAAATCAAGCTCTCCAAATTTCTTCCCTAGAAGTTGACCTGAAAGAAGCCCAACTGATTAATACGATATCCAGAGAGGAAATTGCAAATCTGAAAGGTGAATTAGTTACATGAATTGACAAATGGAACCATATGAAAGGTAAAAAGAAAAGATATAAAGCTCTTACGAAAAATCTGTTTTAAAGAACTAGATGTTACTTAAGTAGAATAAGAATAGCCATAATAGGGTTTTGAAATGTAAAGCCAAATTGACCGAAGCCAGAAGGACTGCTCTAGTCCAAGTATCCTTTGAACCGACACAAAAGGCCTAATGTTCGCAAACAATTGCATGATTGTTTTTGTTGGATAAATTTTTGTTTTATCCTCAGGACTCAAAATGTCGATGATTATAGGTAATGTTACCTATTTCTTTGTATCTATTTTCCTTAATTAAGAATGTTGTCATGAGGATACCTACATAATCGAATATTCTGTAGGAATCCTTAATATTATTTTATTTATTTTCACAACATCTTGATTATTAATTTGTTTTACCTTGAATTGTATCAGGTTTCATTTTTTACCTTCATTAGGGGGTTGTTTTCCATCATTAGGAAAATTCGGCATGTATTTTGATTCCATCCAAAGATTGATGTTGTCGCCAAGGATGGATTTGTGTTCCCTCATTTATATTCTGGTTACTTTCTCCTATTTTGACTAAGGCAGATGCTAGAATATCAAGCAAAACAACGACTTCCATCAATGTGACTCACTGTTGGCATTCTCTAGTAACTTTCTTGCCTCTTTTTGCTTCGTCACTTTGGAGTTGGCCTGGGAATTATTCGGTTCAAATAAGTTTGTATGTTAAGTGTCGATGCATGTCAAGAATTGATACTTCGGATTATGTTGGGTTTATTCTAGAATCTCGTAGTGCCCCTAGACGGTTGTAGACCTTGAGGACACTTGTCGAGTGACCCGACTGATTGAAACTTCCACAAGTTAACCCTTTGAATTTATATTTCTGAATAATTGAAGAACAACTGAGTATGTATGTGACGACAACTGATGAATGAAAATAATGAATTGTATGAAAGTTATGAAAGTAAATAATTATCTAATATGGAAAATAGTATGTTGTGTATTGACTAGATGTATGATGAATTATGTGATGAAAACAAAAGAAATACATGTAACGTAATGCCTTACTGATTAACAAGATATAAGATGTTATGAGTAAACTGTAATTGCTTAACGATTAGCATGTATAAAATGATTATGATGAATGAGGACATGATTATTAATATGTGTTTTTGAGAATGTGTCTAGAGACAGGTGAAACGGTTCACCAACGGACATGCAAAGGAAATAAAGGGTCATAGAGTATGAATAAATCACACACGGAAGGACGACGACGGTGTCGAATTCCAACGGATCCCACGATCAAGTTCAAAATCCCTTATTCGCTAACTTGGGGTCGCATGAAGTCGTGCAATGTGGACCACAACGGAATTGGTCACGTACAAGTTGGGGTTGCACAGTTAGAACAGACTTACTCATCATCGCCATCAGTCCCCAATAGCATGCAGACGGAGGATTGAAGGTAATAAATCGTAAATCCCTACATGAAGTTCCTGCAAGTCAAATAAAAGGATATCGGCAGAAGGACCCAATGATGTGGTACCTTGTCGAGAAATGGAAATAACGGACGCAAGGACCAGACGATGTTGTACCTTGCTGAGAAACAGAAATAACGGACTCATGGACCCGATGATGTGGTACCTTGTCGAGAAATGCAAATGACGAACGATTAGACCCGACGGAGTGGTACCATGTCGAAAAATGAGCATAAAGGATGGATGGTCCCAACGATGTGGTACCTAGGTCCTAGAAGGGATGAATTGGTAAACTTTATGCATAAAAACAATTTAAAATTGCATTTAGAAGACTTGCTCATGAAAATACATTTTAGTATTAAAAATAATAGAAATAATTATTTTTAGGCATTGCACATGTAAATACTCTTTAGTATTTAAAATATTAGAAATAATTATATTAGGAGAAAAATGAAATCATAGGCTTGAGTTATTAGCTAACACCACATGCACCCACAAAATAGAATTTAGAGTGAGAATCTTAGAGACAAACTTGAGTAAATTTAGGAAAGTAGGTGCATTCTTCTAGGAAACTTGACACATGGATTTGAGATATAAATTACTTTTTGAATATTAAGAAATTGGGTATTTTGCATGGAGCAATATGTGTCGCAAGGGAATTTTCTATTTAAGGAATGCTTTGGGGATGGGTAAAGGACACATTTTTTGGATGGTTATCGTAATCTTGAAAAAGTGAGTGACTTGCAGCTATTGGGGTTTGGATAGAAATTCTTGTGGGTGGGAAACCCAGTGAGGACTTTCTTGAATGGTGTGTGTGAGCTCTACGACCTGAAGCTCGGGGGTGGCTATGCAACTGAAAGCATAAACCTACGGTTCTGTGGAGAATCTAACGGTTTCTTCGCCAATGGTTAATCGAGCTTTGCTGGAGGGATCCTACGAAAGACGTAGATGACAATGCACAAGCTGGATCGAATTAATGACAACTTCTCCTTCGACAATGGTCACGACCTATGGTCGACAGGTTATGGTTTTGTCTATATTTTCTACTTGTTATTCAGTTAATTTATTGTATTTATCTAATGATTATGCTATCTCATATGTTTGTATTAGTCTATTAAGTTTCAGGTTAAGCACGGAAGGACCCTATAGGAGGGGCCCTACATTTGGTATTAGAGCCGGTCGAGCCTTGACCGGACCAAGAAAACTTAGGAGTGTTGTCTCCGCAAAAACTGAGATGTCTTGTCAGTGAATCGTGAAGACTTTGGTGGAACAGGAGCGCTACAATATTCTCTCAAATCGACTAACCGAGGAGACACCATCCGGGCAGGTAACATCGTGTAAATACATTCTTGTAATATATGTCGAATGGTTCACGAATGATATTAATTCCATTGTAAAATGCTTTGTATCATGCATTTTATCCCTATGACTATTATGTTTTCATATGTTAAAATGCTTTGTATCATGCATTTTATCCCTATGACTATTATGTTTTCATATGTTAAAATGCTTTGTATCATGCATTTTATCCCTATGACTATTATGTTTTCATATGTTAAAATGCTTTGTATCATGCATTTTATCCCTATGACTATTATGTTTTCATATGTTAAAATGCTTCACGGATGATGTTGAAACTATTGTTAAAACTCTTGCATCGTAAATGCTGGACCGAAGGAATTTCTGTGTGAATACATCTTATATATGTGACCAGCTATCGGTTTATACAGAAACATATTGTATATGTGGAAAGCTTTATGGATTTTGTTGAATCTATTGTGTACACGTCTTACATATGTGCCCAGCTATCGATTTATACAAAAATAGATTGTATATGTCGAAGGCTTTATGGATTATGTTGAATCTGTTTTGTATACATCTTATGAGTGCCAGCTATCGATTTATGTAGAAAGAAATTGTATATGTCGAATGCCTCATGGATTTCGTTTGAATCCATTGTCACTACAAGGAAAAGGGCATTTTAGCCTCACATTAGCACCACTATTTGTAAAGGATTTGGGAAATCCTCAATTTTCAAATAGTGGTGCAAAAGTGGTGATAATGTGGGGATACGCAAGTGGTGTTTGTAAAAAAGTTGTTTTTGGTGTTAAATGAATATGTGGCATTCCATGGTGTATGGTGCAAACCACCAAAACCAATCTTAGGTGGATTGAAGTTTTGTGGTGCAAAACACCAAAACTAATCAAACATTGATTGAGACTTTTTGGTGCAAAACACCAAAATTATTATTATTATTATTATTATTTAATATACACAAACTAGTATATGGTGCAAAGCACCATAAAATAACAAGTGGTGCAAAGCACCATAAAATAATAAATGGTGCAAAAAAAATATAAATCACATATTATATATATTTATGTATAATATTCATCATATCTTATGAAAACCCTTTTGTATTGGATAATAATTCTCAAAATTATGTGAAAATGGCCAAATCGGTTTTGTCAAAATATTCACTTCATTTAAATATTAAGCTATTAACCATGCATATTTCAAGGAGAGTCACAAATTATGTTACATCATATGACACTAAGAAGGTGGATAACATGTGAATTCATCTTTCCCTTACTTGGGCTTTTATCAGGAACTACCCTTGCTGGAAAATATAACCTATATACAAATTTCAAAACAATACATGGATGATAAAAGGGATAATATGACTTCATCCTTCTGTATTTTCCATTTGCATTCAAATGGAATTGAAGCTCAAAGGAAATTGTACTATCCCATCCATGTATGGAACTTACATTAAAATTTGTCAAAATAGATTTGGACTAATAGAGCAGCTCTCAAATGGCCATGTTCAAGACAAAATCATACTAGTCTATTAATATTCATACACATGTTACTACAAAGTAAGCCAAACAGAACAATTTTCTCCCCTTTTTCTTCATGACCTTCTATAGTGATCTCTCCTCGAATTTCAAACTCATGTTCCAACTCTATGAATTTTCATTATTCTTGGTTGATCGATTCTTGTCATTCTCTTTTTGAGAACTACCAATCCTTGATATATCCAGGCCAAGATTGTGGACGATGAGTCTCTATAACACCTGATAGCATGGAAACCACTCGAGACATGGAAGCTCATTGAAAGGGAGTTGATTGTGTGCACAAAAGACCCACGTGAATAAACCTCAACACTTCTTTTTCAGAATAGCTCAAAAGCATGCTAGTGTCCACTAAATCTACCAATTTGTTCTCCTCATACAGATGCCAAGTCTGCACTTCAATGACAGATAATATTAGACATGGACATGTATAATATTTACTTATATTTATAGAGAGAGTTCTTCCTAACATCTGGAGTGCCTTCGTACATGATAAAATAATTTCAAATATTTTTGTGAGAAAGAAAATATAAACAAATCAATTATGTTTGGGATTTCAAAAGAATTCGGTACCCAATCCAAAAGATAAACCATGTCATCTTGCAAGCTCCTTTCTTCATGAGTTCTATTGCTAGCAACTTCAAGAGCTACTACTCCAAAGCTGAAAACATCTGCTTTCTCAGTAAGGTGACCACACAAAGCAACAAAAAAAATTATAAGTAAATAAATATGATCTGTCGTACACCCAATGATCTACTAATAATATATGTATTTTAATTAAAATCAATAAAATTGTCTGCTAATAATATATGATCTGCTATATATCTGCTAATAATATATGATCTGCTAATAATAGTTTTCAATTTTTAATTACAAGTCAATTAAACAAAAAATAAATATCAATTAAACAAAAAAAATATAACTCTCAGGCAGGACCTGCATTAAAACTCAGAAACTGGTTCTTGCACACAATGTCACCAAGTTGGGATGTCTAGTTAGTTGCTCCTCAAGAATTTGGTAATTCTGTTTTTGTTGGGCTTTTGCTGATTTCCCAACCAATGCTGCATGTGAACTCCGATTGTATCCAAATACACTCCACTTTTCCCATGAAATCCAACTATCTTTCTGCCAGACTGCGCAGAGGTGAATAATATTCCTAACTCTTCTCTGAATGGCCCATATTTGCATCTGCTAGAGTAGAACGTCAATGCTCTTATCACAGAAGGATCACTCTGATCCTCATGGTAAAGATAGTGGTGTCCACTGACGCATTTTACCACTTCGTTGGGATAATCAACTTTTATCTGAAAGCAGGAATTGTTGCAGACTGAATTAGCATATGCAGTTCTCACAAAGCTACATACGTAAAGTATGTTTTAGTAATTGGGTTTTGATTAGTTGGTGAAGGGTAATTGCAGTAGCAGTAATAATAATTGAAATCTACATGTAATCTTATTTTTAGAATTTGAAAATATTACTCTCAGTTAGTGAACCTATTAAAATATACCTTAACTATTAAAGCTACTTAAATGAATTTAAATTTAATTTCGACCAATTGTAGTAAACTTATCCTAATGTCTAAGCCACTAGTTAAATTGAACATAGACCATTGTGATCCCAAAAAAACGTTTTAAACTAGGTAAATATTTTTTTTTCGTAGAAAAGTTGAGTAGGAGAATAGAGTTATTACTCTGTTGGTAGTCTTGCCCCCACTGCCTCCATGGCGCATAGACCAAACTGATTGCCCATTCCTATCCTATTCAACTTGGATTGAATGAATTACTTTAATTCTCATGATAATAATCTGCTTAATGCCAGAAAACACACCATCATCCCATGGCTTTCCTCCCTCACCACCGCAAGGCCCCGTCCCCATAGGAACTGGCTCCCGAACTTCTCCATAAACCACCTAAAGTCAGTAAAAGTTGATTGCAATGCATAAGCGATCGATGCAGGTTACTCCTATTTTCTTTCTTTTTTTAGAAACTAGGACATGTTCTTTGTGTTTCTACCTCTACAAGGCAATGAGCAATGAGCATTATTCTAGACCAAGTTATGGTATAATTTTCTAGTATAAAGATTGTTTTGACAAGATATTAGACCAAGTTATGGTCTAAGAACAAAATCAATATAACAAAATAGAATATATACCATGTAAATTAAAATACAAACTCACCTCTTCAGGTGGAAAGAATCAAAATGACACCGATTTATTGGTCCACAGAATATTCTGACCTTCACCATCCTACGATGAAAATAATCCATTTCCCATCTCATCCTTTAAAAATGGCTTCCCACCTGGGTAAACGTATCCTTCAAGCACATGGACCCCAATTGCATCCAGATAGCCTTTCCTCCCATGGAATCCGGCTATCATTCCTTCATAAAGTCTAGAGGTAAAGAAAGTCCCTTGTTCTTCTCCATATGGTCCACGGTTTCTTCTAGTGGTGTGAAATGTAAGAGACTTTATAACGGTTGGGCCCCTTAATAGAATGCTCCCATAGTATCCAGTGATGGAGGTCAATATCTCAAAAGGATAATCAAATACTATCTGCATGCAATCAAATTTAAAATTGACTTATCACATTGCTTTTCGAAAATGTATAACTAAAGAGCTTTCAGATAATTTTATCCACAGTACTCACCTTGTCAGTTTTCACGGCACTTACAGTTCCTCCATGATGATTTCCCCATATGGAGAGGCCATTCTTGTCATACTGCACCTTGGTAGAAGAAATACCTGCTCCTCGACTTAAAATTATTTTTCTAACTCCCGTGTAAATCCCATCATCAAAGGTATTTCCACCGTTTCCCCCACAAGTCCCATACACAACAGGTGGTCTGATTACACTGCTTTTCTGTGATTCAAATATTGGAACCAACTGGGTAGTCACATGAAAATTACAATCAGGTTATGCCATATTTAAAATCACCTTTTCCATTTTTACCAAGAGATCTAAGGGGAGATATGTAAAGCTTCATGCAATTTCAGGTAAACAAATAAATTCCAAATATAAAAACTACAATACACGGGTGACGGACTCTTAACAGAACCCTCGCTCTTGAAAATTCATATAAGTGTGTTCTAATAATGAAACAATTTTTTTCTCAAAAATTAAAATTTCCAATAACCACAACACCTTTAATTGCTAGAGAATGGTTCAGTACAAACTGCCTCTAATCCTTGTATTTGATGATCTTTTAAAAAACAAGCTCATGTGGCTTCATTCCTGACCTCAA
Organism: Larix kaempferi; assembly: GCA_027924585.1. Classification (NCBI taxonomy): domain Eukaryota; kingdom Viridiplantae; phylum Streptophyta; class Pinopsida; order Pinales; family Pinaceae; genus Larix; species Larix kaempferi. The sequence continues at coordinate 552,560 of BSBM01001099.1, forward strand.
ACTAAACCTTGAAGCCAAATATTGCTTCAAATCAGGAACAGATCCTATAGCCTCCAACAATCCTGCATCTAGAACTTTTTGATCTTCCTTTTTCTCTTAAAGCAAGGTATTTTAATCCTCTTTCTCTTCCTCGAAAAATTCACTCTCAGTATTCTTCTTCTTAACAACCTCCTTTTTAAAGTACATGTCTATGAATTTTCTTGTATCAACAATGCTTATATCAATCTTCGTGGAGGTTGCAATGAAATATGATTGATTTACCCTTCTGATTGGAACACCATTCACTTTAAAAGGGCCAGTAACAAGTAATAGGCCAGACTCGAGCTGCTTCAGAAAGACTACACGCTTCCCCTTGAAGCATCCAACCAAAAGGATCAAAATAGTTTCGGGAGTGACGCTAGACCTGATCTTTGTGGTCTTGGCCCTCCTCTTGTTAATGAGGGGCTTGGGCACATCATCTACAAGGTAAAATTTAGGATCCTTTTCTATGTCTTTGGGCTGTGGTGGTTGTTTATCATGTTGGGGAAGGTTCTCGTTCTTCTCCTTGAGGGCCCAAATACCTCTCTTGTGATAATTTTTCGATCTGGAAAAACGGCCTACTCCTCTTATCAATTCCTTGTTTCTTGAAACCATGGGTTTCCCAGACTTGGCCATCTCTCTTCTTCTTCTCCTCCTCTGCGATCACTCCCACTCTACTGCCACTCTGCTGTGTAATATCCCGAATTTTGGACTAATTGTTTTATGATGTTATATTGGGCCACGGCCCCAGCACATGTGATTCATTTTGATTATTGGGCATAATCCCTAGTACATATGATTTATTCTTTGGTAGACTGACATATTGGGCATGGACCCTGACTTAATTTCTTTATTTGATAATACACTGGGAAAGGAAGCCCCAATGATCCGATTATGTTTTGATGTGGGCACAGAGCCCTAATATACTGAAATGACCCTTTTTATTACATACTGTGCAGTGATGTGAATGACATAATTGACTTATATAGTGTGCTAAGCGGGGACTCAGAAACACAAAAATTACCTATGTACAGGGAAAAAGCCTCGTTGTACCTAGAGGAAATATGATGTACTGGGAGTAAGCCCTAATGTACATCGAGTGTTGGGCATAAGCCCTGGAGCACTCTAATCTTAAAAGAGAATGAATATTGGATTCGAGGCCACTTAAATATTCTAGATGTGCCTCACAACCACATTCTAGCTCCAGTGTTGAGCAGAGGCTCTGGAATTGCACTAGCATAATGCCCATGTGAGAGTGTTGAGTTAAAAGGCTCTGAAGAGCACTTGGGGTTACTAGATCTCAAGTGTTAAGTCGGAAGGACTCTGAATAGCACTTATCTGTCTTATCACAACTATTCGAATTGTTTAAATAAATCTTATTATCATCAAGTACTGTGAGAACTACCATGTTAAAACAAGGGAATTTGACATGCAAAGGGAGAGACTAGAGGTGCCTATCGTAGCTTACCAAGACCGTCCAAAGAAGTAGACCCTATCCTTAAAAAGATTAAAAAGAAGTATCATGTGAAGATACATAAAAGACAACATCACCACTTAAAGCATAAATTAACTAATAGTAGTTTCCTATGGTTAACATGCATAAAAGCCTCAAGGCTAATGTTATTATTAATAACTTTAAAAATAATGTCGGTATTATTTATTTATAAAATATATTTATTTTATATAGTTATGCATTTAATTAATAAATCAATGATGCATTAATTATTTAATTGAAATATAAACTTTGTCATTACAAATTATGAAAAGGCTTAAATCAAAAGCACTCTAGTTAAACAAGTTGAAAAGTCATGGTTCCAAAAGAACTAGTGATTAATTAAACAAATATTCTTTTGAAAATTAATTTATTTAATTTAAAGAAACCAATTAGTCCAACAGTCCTAATTCAAGATTTCCCTGCATAAAGAGGACAAACCCCAAAGTTTGTGGAGGATCTTTTCATAATTCTCTTATGGAATCAAAGAGAATTTTTCTGGTCCAAGAAGTGAAGCATTCCCACATCAATTTTCCAAATTTGAACTAGCTGTGAACCTAGGGCCTCTATCTCTCAGTTTGCAAGTTAGAAACAGCTCGGGGGGATCCATACTGAACCAGGAATGGTTGTAGGATCATGGTTGGGAGGAACGTGGTAGTCCCAAAGTTATCTGGTCGAGGATCAATTGGTCATGTCAGCTAAAGTTCAACAGTTTTCCTCTAATTATTTGACTGAGTGTGCAGGTCATTACAGTCAGGAGCAAGCTACAAAAATAAGCAGGTATGCAAAACTTACAAAACCTTCAAAACAAATTATTTTCAGAATTAAACTCATTTCAGTATTATTTTCATTATCAGTATTAAATCAAGATTTTTCCCAGAATCCAATGGCATGTCTAGCAGGTCTATCCCAGCTAGCCTTTGCTAGCCAAACATATATTTATTTTCTAAAAGTTAGGATTACCACGAAATATTGTTTATAGGTAGTTGTTTCTATTTCTTTTTTATCACCTGTTCATTAAATCCTAGTACAGGGTTTTTATCTTCCTTCCATAGATTATTAAATTCTTTTAAAAACGAAAAGTAATATCGTATCTACTGCAAATCAACATTATTTTAGACCAGGCATCAAAACATCATCTACACAATTCAAAATTGTTTGCAACGACTCTAAACAAACGTCTCTAGCCAAAACTTAAAGAGAAACACATTTTACAGGCTTCACGATTTATAAACATAGCATCAAACGTTTTTAATCTTATACCAAACAGTTCAACGATTACATGAAATTACAAACAGACCTTTCCCAAGTAGCATGATTTCAACAAATTAGATTTTGTCTTACTTATCCTACGCTATAAATTCATAACCCAAGTTAGGAGTCATTATCACTCCTCGTGCAGGACCCACGGTAAAATGCGAAAGCCCAAACATGATATAATTACAATCTTTCAAACACAGGCATCAATGAATGGAAACCACAATTTCTTAAACCCTAGCTACATATCAGAAGCAGAGGCGTATGAGAACCAATAGCATTAATCTAAAATTGCACAACAAATTCATAAATCACACAGAGCCACCATAGAGCTAGAAATCGATTCAAGCAGACATAGGACTCATCGGATAAATCATATTCCGGTTAACATTAGCCACATAAATAGAAACACTGGAGTCTTCTTTTCTCATACCCAGAATAAAACATTTCAAATTCACCATACCATGCAAAGAAATACATCCTCTGTATAAAAAAACCCAGATCCATAACAAACCACAATATTACTATGTTTTTGCCAAACAATGGTTTTCAAAACTAGGCCTCCAACACTTTAGTCATAGCATCTAAAAACAAGTATTCATTGATCCTTAGCTTCAAAAAGATTACATAGGAGCCACATTCATGAATATTACCACTGATTACACAGTCCAGCCATTAAGGCGACTTGTAGAAAGCCAAAGGGTAGGCCCTGTATCTTGCTCATCAAAGCCCCACAACAAAAACACACAGTACACCAACAGGGATGCGAGAAGCAGAGTAGCATGGATGGTAGCTGGACTTACCACTACCAATGAATACATCGATGAAATTCCTGAACAATCGCAGTGAACCACGCCAATACTATTGCTTCTTGCCAAAACAAACAAGCAAACCATAAGTGAAAAACCCTGTTACATGTGCATATAGGAAGTTGAAAATGCATAGCTCAGTGAGCATTTGTGTGTCACACCTGAGCAGGTGGAAAGCATCTCTACGCCACCAAATAAATCTACCAACGTCAAGGTGCACAGACCATGAGCGTAGCTCAGGTCAGGGCACAAAGCCACCTCCAGAGAAACAACGAAGTGCAGCAAAACCAAATTGAAAACGCAAAAGTCTTGGTCATAAGGCAAACCCCAAATCGTAAACCCTTTTCCAGCCTGTCACCCACTTCATTTAAACTTCCCTTAATGCTGCATCAACCTCTACGCTAGTGGAGGCTAAATCTTCCACACAAAAACCTATAGTTTGAGTCGTATAGTTAAACAACGAAATAGAATGGTAATGCAAAGTATGGACCAAAGTTTCATATCATCATATAGATCAGCCACAATTTCACTTGGCAATACATGCACCTTTACAAAGACCATTAACATTACCTCATTGGTCTCCTTTTATGCTTTAGTATTTATATTATAGTATTATCCACTAAGGATTTAGTCACAAATGCTCAGCCTTTAGAAAACTCAAACCCCTACTGATAAAATACTGATCAAGCATCTAGGGTAGCACCATCACTAGGCTATCGATCTGCAAACACAATCATGAGAAAATGACGTTAGCACAAAATGCTAAGTCCAGAAACATCCAAGAATACTCTTACCTCTCGGCACACCTGTTAGGGTATGTTTTTCCCTCTCTTTAAATGTTACATGTCCCACATAGACTCAACACCTCCTCGACAAAGGATCATATCACCTGAAGGTGCCATTCATACATTCATAATACATTCAAATTTTTTCATTAAAACAGAATGAGAGAAATGCTATTTTTTGAGTTACACCGGTGAATTGTAATTTCGTAAACTGGATACATCAATATATTTTCCACATTTGCTTCCGCAGAAATGAAAATATAAAAATCTAGAGAGACCATGATTACTTAGGAATGATAGACTTTCTTTTCTCTATAGAAGTAATTACATATTTTCTTAGCATTAAGAATTACTCATGGTAAATTTATTCTTAATCGACATCTCTTACAAGCACATTTTTTTTATTTTAATTTTTGCTATTTTACGGACATTACATGCTGCTATCAGTTGTTCCTCTATCCATGAATGTTAGATCAATTAAAATAGGATTTATTTGATGTATTTTAATTAAAATACATCCTATGAATACATATTTAATGTATATATTGATGGATTTTGATTTGCTCCTTATACAGCTCTTTGTTCTATCGTATATGGGTTACCATTTTCATTAGTTTTATCCAATGAATTCAAAAATATATCCTGCACACTTCCATGCCATCCCAATGGATGCCTTCCCAATACTTCTTAAAAAAATTCAAGTGAGTGGAGCTCCGATTTGGTTTTAACAATTAAATCAAAGCAAGGGGAAATAAAAGGGGATTTATTGGCACAAAGAATATTTGCTTGAGATAAATTCCGCACTTAAATGAGCATAACACTGAAAATACTGGGAAGAAGAAGCTATTGATCTCATGGAGTGTGGTGGAATGAAGGATCTTTGCGATTTCCCACAGTGGGAGACAATTTTTGGAGCTCTATCAGACTCTAGACGATAGAGAAATCATCATCAAAATAAAAAGATATATATGCAAAAAAATGAAAACCCTAGCGGGAGGGTCAAAGACAACACTTGTAAAGAAAGGGAGCTTGACATCACCTGTAGCATAGGGCATTGCTCTGAAACCTCAAGCTATCTCAAACCCATGTAGCCTCAGCCACACCTTTGAAAGGGAAAACCCCTTTAGCCTCAGCCACACCGTGAACAGTGAAAACCCTTGTAGCCTCAGCCGCACCCGTGAAGAGGGCAGAGAAATGTAGCTGCCCATATTTTATGCTATCGATGGTTATGTGATATTTCCTCGAATTGGGAATTGGGAAACAAGTTTACAAACAATACTTGTGAATTAAATGAGGTTATATCATTTAATTCCTGGGTTCTAAATACATAATGTTAAACCATAATTAATCCAACAATACTTGGGATAATACTTGATAATATATGATAAATGAAATATCTAACCATTCAAATCTATCTATTCTAATGAGTTTGCAAGTAATCATTTTCATATTCTTTAAAGTGCCATCATTGAACAAAATTGGGTAAAAACAAGAGTGGGTAATTCAAGCTATTGTTTATGAAGATGAAAGTGGGTAAAAACAAACTTATTTCTTAAAAATACTCATAATTTAGGATTTGTACTATACACCTTATGATTCTACTATAGTATTTATTCTTGGAAGTTTTCCATGTTTCCAATTAATGCAAGATTTATGTCATTATCCAATTCTATACACCATTTCTATTGTGTTAGGAGAATACTTTGACTCTATGGCTTCCTTTAAAAAAGTTCAGTAATTAAATAAAATTCTAAAGAAAACCAAGTAATAAAAACCTTAAAATATTTAACTAAGACCTTCATAACTATTACCAAAATAACCCACATGGCAATAAGGTCATCTCCTCAAAAGCTTTGATCTATTAAACACCTTAAAAGATGCAAGGACCCTTGGTAGGTTATTTTTTATCTTAATTTTTTCGATGTCAAAGCTCTCTTTTATCTTTGCAAGTTAACATCGTATTTTGTGTGACATGTAACATGACACATTTTCTCCATCCAGGTTGTAGAGTACACCACACTATATGCTCATTATTTTTACATCAACTCTCTTTTGCTTTGAACAATAAATGTTTGAAAAAGTGCTACACTTTTACCTCGTGCTAGTTGGCATTGAGGAGCACCTTTCACCTCTTGGCACAATAATAGAAAAATAAACAAAAACAATAACATTCCTTGAGTTCATTTTTTTATGTTGGCCTTATTTTTTCCTTATCAAATTAGAGGTCGCACTTAGCATTGCAATGGCGCATCTCTTCCGTCCATGGTGAAACCACTATAGTTATTTAGCAATATGGCCTCAAGGAGATCCTATTCGATATCAAATCCTTTCTCAATTGCAAGCACCCAAGCAACACGGAATTGGTAGGAATTAGTTTCTATCGTTTAGTTTCTATTAAGATGATACCATCCTAGAAAAATTATGGAAATGTTGAAAGTCTTTTTAACATTTTTATGTTTTACAATAAATATGGATACCCTCAAGGAGATCCTATTAGATATCAACTCCTTTCTCAATTGGCAGCACCCAAGAAACACATAATTGGTAGGAATTAGTTTCTATCATTTAGTTTCTATTAAGATTATACCCTCCTAGAAAATAAGTATAGAAACTTTGAAAGTGTTTTTAACATTTTTATGTTTTACAATAAATATGGATGTTATTAGCAACAAGAAAAAAATTCAGAATTCAAACACATAATTACAAGCAAAATATGAAATCCTCCCAGACTGGAAAACTAAAAATCATGAATTTCCCAACATTCCTCATAGTGTTTTGGAGTAAGTATTGTTTCCAACCCATCAACACATTTACAATTAAGAGCTTGTGAACAAGAAGCAAAAAAAAAAATATTTTGCATGAAATATTGAAGGGGGTATATTTTCAAAAACTTCATTAGTGTTATGAAACCAATGAACCCAAACTAACTCCCCTACCTTTGAATCTTCAAACATGTCTTGCAAATAAGCAATGTGATCATCATTTCCTTGTGTCATCATATATATAAAATGTTTAACCTGCCAACAAAAAACATCTACAATTAGCCATGAAGACCAAATAAACAACAATCCCAACAAGGGAAAAATAACCCTATTAAAAAGCTCAAAAGTAATTTACAAGTATAGCATATAAGATAAATTTGAAGGGTTTTTCAACTTACTAAAAGGGTGAGGAGATTGCGATTGAAAGAATGGTAATGTGTAAACTGCTTTCTAGAAGTCCTTGGAGCACCTAACTATGCAACATCCCTAGTGGTTTCTCTTGATTTATTTTTTAGACAGCCCTTCAAATTTGTTATTAACATTTAATAAGTATTAGATTCTAAACTGGATAAATATATTTGTCATTATAAAAAAAAATGAATATACAAATATCAACATATGATGCAGAATTCAGTTGAAATCACCTTAGAACTATGAATGTGGTTAGCAAGTTAAACCAGTTCATCGTTTGAAATATCTAGGTTTTACATTAGAGACAAGTTGCTCGAATATTTTGAAAAACAGAACATGCATTTTATAACTTTGAATGCTTGATTTATCTTTGAAGACAAAATAAATAAATAACACAACAATAAGTAAATAAATGCCTAGCTATGTTCATTGACAATACGTTTAGATCAAGTTTGAGATTGAGACATGACATACGGAAATACAGTTAAAAACGTTTCCTAACACCAGAAATGGAACATACACAAGCATTACACAAATTATATCAACCACCTTAAAAAATAAACAGACATATGCAATGATATTGCCATTGGTAAGAGAAATAAAGAAGGCAATACTACCAACAAATCAAATATAATATATGGACAAGATTCCATGACAAAAATGTTTACACTTTAACATATCCAGTCTTTGGCTTAGTTTCATGCCTCCAGCATTAAAAAATGGATTAAAATGAGATGCACCATCCAACTCTAAAGTTATATGGTGTAAGCCAACATTCATCAATAAAGATGTCAAATAACATGGCAAGCAAAAAAAGAAAAACCTCCAATTTATGAAAAAACCCCTTACAATGCATGCCATGCATTCCATAGGATAAGGCTGTGCCATGTATTCCATAGGATAAGGTTGTGCCATATATTCTAGAGGATAAGATGCATGCCAGGTAGACAAATCCAGGAAATCATAACAATACTCAACATATAGTGTTGCACCATATTATTATCCAAGTGACTAACAAACACCAAGACATGGAGACAGTAATTCTCATAGGGCTATATCCTGCCTCCTATTTTGGGGAGATGGAAAAAAGTGTCCTCTTGAATTCCAGAGTCCATGGAAATGCATGGAGGAGTTGAGAATGTTCTCCTCTCTTTACAGATAGCATATCATAGTTGCTTATCAATATAAAATGGGCATATCATTCACTATGCTTCCTCAAGCCCTATAAAGGCCATCTTATTGTAATTTTATATTCATCATCAAATATATTATTCATTATTTATTATTCAATATAAGAATCGGATTCAACTATTAACATCCAACTGGATACAGTTGCTGCATCCACAAACCGAGGTTTCTATGGGAGAGTGGGGGGGATGGTTAGGCGTATTCCTAGGTGCAAGTGTCCCTATCATTAGGTTATGCCTGGTGGTGGGTTGATCCTAGGAAAATCCAAGACCAACCCCCTGAAACTCGCTAATGTCAAAGTAATTGACATGTAGACCCAACACGAACTTCTCATATAGCTTCCAAAGAAAATAAAGTGGAACCTCATTATTGTTGCAAGGAGGTTTGTTGAAAACCATAAACCATCGACTCATCCAATTTTGTCTCCATGGCTCATATGTGCACCAGTCCAAGTAAAGGCACCTTTTGCGTGGATCAGGGGTAGGTTGGTCCTGGGATCAATGAAATAACTAACTAGAGTATGTTTTGAGATATCCAAGTCACTTGATTTGGTCTCTATTGAGAACAGTGGAATAATACACTCTCATCCTAGCCCTATACTCGGTTATGCTCACCAATTGACCGCGATCACTATCAACTTAGGCAATGATGCTATCGAGGAATGTGGCTAATGAGAGTCTCAATGGTTCCCTAGTAGTTCTAATCTCTTGAACCAAGGTTTCCAACTAGTGTAAATGTTAGTTTATTTGGGCTTATGTGCTTGGGTTCTCCTTGGGGTTAATGTTTACTTTGGGGATTTGTGTGGATGGGTTATCCTCTCCGTTGTTTGGTTGGGGGTTTGGCTCTTGGTTTTTTTCCATTGTGATGGAGAAGAGATGAACTGCAATTAAAAACAAATGAATTTATTTCAATATTGGTTGAATTTGTTGGAATTTTTAGAATGTAATTTTTTAAAAAATCATTGAAAAAACAAAAAAATAGCAAATTATGGATAAAATCCTACCTGGATGATGATTTGGAGGTGTTGGTGGTGGATTCGATGCGCGCACGCAGTTGGATGGCGGTTTTGGACACTTGGGCATCGATAGACTCGGGTAGAATGGAATAGAAATGGGCTCCGCCAAATTTTAATGTACAGAGCAGCGCGCACGAGCTATAAACATGCATGCACTAAAAGTGTGTGCGCATGAAAATCACGTGCGTGCTTATAAGGCCTACGTGGACGTCTAACTAGCGGTTCGGGATTCACCAAACCGCAACACGCGTGCTATCTTAGGGGCACACACGCGCTTCTTTTTTTTAGCACTCGTGCACTCCTATTGCAACGCTAACGAACTTATTTTCCATTACCTCTTTTCTTTCCCATAATGAACCAACTATATTATTCAAATATGTATAATTCAAATCTTTAGAGATATTTAATATTTTGAATTTATTGTACCACCTACCAAGTATCTTCTACAAGTATATAGCCAAACTAACTCGAAATCCATTGAAAAGCATTCACCTTTTCTAAATTTGGGACTCTTCGGAGTGCATCTTCTTAAATAAAAGTTGTCCTTAAGACATGTTATGAGCTTTTATCATCATTGAAAGGATGTGAGAAATTGTTCAAAGTTTACTCTTGGAACTACATGATTTCATTATACTTGGAGTGTTTTATCATCATTGAAGGGATGTGAGAAAATGTTCAAACTGATCCATATTGTAGATGGAATTTGTTGTCAAATGCTAACATCGACTGCGACAAGTCATTGACATCAACACAACTTCGACAAGTTTTGACTTCGACACGACTTCGACAACTTTGACAAGTTCATCAACCTCATAGTATCACGACATCGACATGCAACATCGAATTGCGACTTGCGCAACAATGACTGTCGAACTTCGATAGAATGTCTCTCTGTCTTCCAGTTGATTGTAATAGTTGAGCTTTTGAAAATTGTACTAAATTCTTTTGTAACTAAACGTAATGAGAAGACACCCAAGCGTCTCTGCACTCTCTATATAAGCATGTATAATATTGTAGCATACATCAAGTCATGATCTTTTACATCCAGTAATAGAGAAATCAGTTCACATTCCTGCATATTGACTGTGTGTATGTGTTTATCTGTGTAGTGTATTGCTACTTTGGTTATTCTTTTTAATATTCTTTCGGCATAACAAAGCCAACTCATTCATTCAAACTATTGTCCCCCTCGTGCTTCCTGGCCTCGATCGGATCATTGGTATCAGAGAAGATTCAGAGTTCATTCAGAGCTTCGTCATAGCGCATCAACTTTGTTCGTGCTTAAGTTTTGCGTAGACACTTCCAACGAAGTTACTTGACTTATGCCAGTTAAAACACACTCACAGACTCAACAATCCAAGCAGACACTACCTCCAGAGTTGGCAGAAGAAATAGGCAATAGACATGCAATCGACGAGACACAGCAGCTCATAGAGCAAGCGCTGACTAGACACCGAACTGAGATGTTTTCCCAGTTCATTGAAATGCTCACGTGATTTACTTCAAATTCAGGAGGATTTCCGACGAGAACTAACTCCAACAAAATCAACCCTTTCAAAGTGCAAATGAATTTGGACATACCGAATCTAGAAGGAAAGATTGACGCAGAATGCGTCAACAATTGGGTACAACAATTGGAATCCTATTACTCTATGAATCAATTCTCAGAAGCCGACAAGATCACCATTTCATACTTAAAGATGTCAACATTCGTGCACTGTTGGTGGGAGAACCTCTCAACAAAGATGGAGAAAAGCGGAGACCCCATCGACACATGGGAGAAATTTGTCGAATACATCTAGAAGGCGTTTTACCTGCCCAAGTACCTTGAACAAAAGTATAAGAATTGGCAGCAACTAAGGCAATGGAAAGACCAGTCCGTGCAAAGTTACATCGATGAGTTCTATCGAATCATGGGTAGAATTGGTTTTCTAGAAGAAGAAAAATTGCTTGTTTTGAAGTATGTCAGTGGATTATCCCAGTACATTCAATAGGAGATGGAGTTTCTAACTGTCAATATGCTCACGGATGCATTCCACTATGCCATCAAACTCGAAACCAAGCAGAAGGGAAAAGAGCGCTTTGCGACAAAGCTGACATCAGGAAGACCACCCAATAAGAAGATACAAGCTGACTTCGACAAGTCAAAATATTCTCATCCAACTCCGCCAAAGACAAATAACATCAAAAAGCCTTTTCTTAAAAGGAACGTAGCAAGAAACCTACCAAAAAATGGTGCGATTACCATCACTCATCTTGGCATGATACATCTGATTGCAAAGCTCGGAAGACCTTTTTGGAAAAAGTGTAGACATCTGATGCATTTGACAAGACTGTGGTAGAATATGACCCAAAATCAACAACTCTTTTGACATCGACAACTCCAGCATCCTTGACTATCGTCGACGAGGAGGAACGAGAGCATCTATTTCATAGACAGATATGGGTTCAAAAAAATCCATTGCATCCGATTGTGGACAACAGAAGCCATAAGAACATTTGTAATGTCCCTAAAAATGTAAAAATAAAAAATAAAAATTCATGTACTGCTAACATCGTCTATTCGGTAAATATCTATCAAATTAACTTCAGTACTGGGAAATAAATATAAGACTTATCGACACAATGCGAATACATGGTTTATAAAATTTGTTTGTGATTCACTGTTTGAATAAATTGGATGTGGTTGTTTTCTATCTTATGGTTCTGCGGAATCGATGTAATGGAATGATATACAAATGACCTGTATTCAATTTTGGCCGATTAGTTTAGTGTATGTGGAAATTCTAAGAGTCTTTATGTTGGCATCTTGATTATATGTTAATATTTTAAATGTTACAACTAGATGTTCACTCTAGACTAAATGGATTAGCTTGATATTTATATGTCACTGTATTTTATAATTCTTTTAATGCTTTGAGTGGATGGACCTGGTAGCGTTGGCCAAGGTTACTTAGCATTCATGCTAAAGCCTACTTCATCTTTTGTTTTGTAGGTATTTTTAAAGGGCCACTTAAGATTTATTTACTAGGTCTTTATATCCATGTATGAGTTTATTAATATGCTTTTGGTAAATAATTAAAAGGTAAAAAGTTGAATGGAGCTCTCAACTATATGAAGTGGGTATTACATTCAAATGTTAGTGGAGTTGATAGCACATTAAATGCCAACCTTTTGAATGGAACCCAGCTCGACGCATTTAAGGAATAAACCCTAAGGGTTTGGATGACTCACTACACTATCGCCTTGTTTGTTTGGGAGGGGAAAGAAGAGCAAGACTCTTCATACTTTGGAGGCATCCATGGCAGGACTCGACCTGCTCTTCACCAGATGGCATGGGCCTTCATGAGGTAAAACTTTGTGCCAACAAGAACTCGTGTTAAGTCTTTTATTTCAGCAATCGTTTCAATTGGTTATAGCTTGTAAGTTTAACATCTGGGGATTTGGTTTTGACAACTCATACGGTGGTAGTAGCTTGAGCTTGGCATGGGGGTATTTGTAGCTATGGAAAACATGGGTAAATTTGGCCCTCTGTTGGCCATTTCCTCCCTTCAAGCCAAAGTTCGACTGCTGGGTTGTTTTCTATTTAAATAAGAATTTTGGGGAAATGGTTTTAAATCTGTAGTTTAATTGTAATGCTACGTTTTGAATACACAAGTCATGGCTAGACCCTTAGTGTTGATTGAGCTATAGACTGTAAGGCGTTTGAGATAGAGGAAGCATTTTAATTTTGCTCCTGTTTAACTTCGATACATGGTTACGGCCTTTTGGGGAAAACTTCTAATTAATACAAAGGTTCTTTTATTTTACCTCTGTAAATTTTCTGGATATGTTTTAATAGTTCTGTAAGCTTTACATTTGGACTCTGTGTGTTAATTTAATACAAAATCTGGAACATTCAGGTTTAAGAAATCTTTGTAACTGTTTAAGCGTTTATTTTTCCAGAATGTATGTTGCTTGGGTAAGCCTCAGGGTTTGTTATTTCGCTTCTGTAATTTTATGGGGAAATCGACCTATCGGACACTCGGCATGAGTTCTCTATCTGTCAAGATTTTATGCCCTATGTTTTTCCTATTTAGTTCACTTAAATTAGTTAAGGATTTATCTGGAAGCATGAACCCTTATGTGAGAGATGAGGGAGTTTTCTATTTTTAAACTGAAAGGGAAAGCCCGGACTGAATGTGTAATCATTTTTGCATATGGAAAATTTATTCCTGTAATGAGATGTTTAATAATTAAAGATGGGATTGACTTTATCGTATTGTTGGTTGGAGTTAGATACAATCTTTGTATAAAATAATGGCCCTGCGTTTGGATGACTGTGTCAAATTGTTAATTTAACTTCGTAGAATTAATTTCTTAGTTTAATTATCTCTATGTGGATCCTATGGCACAGCCCCAGCGTTAATATCGCTTTCATTTTTATTATGGTTTAGAGTTTATGAAGAATGGATGTCAATCCATGCTGTAGCGTGATCTCAGTCGGGAAATTGTGGAGTTGTTTTTAGGGTAATGGTGCAGATGAATCGATCCTGAGTCTCTGCTTTTATGTGATAGTTTTTAAATTCTGGAAAGTGCTTCTTGAAAGAACTTAGCCTGTGTAAGGCAACTTAAAGAAATGTATGTTTGTGCTTTGATAATGTATGTTTGTGTAACTTCGATATACATGGTTACGGCCTTTTGGGGAAAACTTCTAATTAATACGAAGGTTCTTTTATTTTACCTCTGTAAATTTTGTGGATATGTTTTAATAGTTCTGTAAGCTTTACATTTGGACTTTGTGTGTTAATTTAATAAAAAATCTGGAACACTCGGGTTTAAGAAATCTTTGTAAGTGTTTAAGCGTTTATTTTTCCAGAATGAATGCTGCTTGGGTAAGCCTCAGGGTTTTTTATTTCGCTTTTGTAATTTTATGGGGAAATTGACCTATCGGACCTTGGGCGTGAGTTCTCTGTCTGTCATGATTTTATGCTCTATGTTTTTCCTATTTAGTTCACTTAAATTAGTTAAGGATTTATCTGGAAGCATGAACCCTTATGTGAGAGATGAGGGAGTTGTCTATTTTTAAACTGAAAGGGAAAACCCAGACTGAATGCATAATCGTTTTTGCATAAGGTAAATTTATTCCTGTAAGGAGATGTTTAATAATTAAAGATGGCATTGACTATATCGTATTGCTGGTTGGAGTTAGATACGACCTCTGTATAAAATAATGGCCCTGCGTTTGAATGACTGTGTTAAATTGTTAATTTAACTGCATTGAATTAATTTCTTAGTTTAATTATCTCTATGTGGATCCTATGGCAAAGCCCTAGTGTTAATATCGCTTTCGTTTTTATTATGGTTTAGATTTTATGAAGAATGGATGTCAATCCACACTGTAGCGTGATCTCAGTAGGGAAATCTTGAATTTGTTTTTAGGGTAATGGTGCAGAGGACTCGATCCCGAGTCTTTACTTTTATGTGATAGTTTTTAAATTCTGGAAAGTGCTTCTTGAAAGAACTTAGCCTGTGTAAGGCGACTTAAAGAAATGTATGTTTGTGCTTTGATAATGTATGTTTGTGTAACTTCGATACATGGTTATGGCCTTCTAGGGAAAACTTCTAATTAATACGAAGATTCTTTTATTTTACCTCTGTAAATTTTGTGGATATGTTTTAATAGTTTTGTAAGCATTACATTTGGACTCTGTGTGTTAATTTAATACAAAATCTGGAACATTCGGGTTTAAGAAATCTCTGTAAGTGTTTAAGCGTTTATTTTTCCAGAATGTATGTTGCTTGGTGTTGTGGGGAAAATGCTCGAAACCTACTTACTGTTTTTACCGAGCTCGAAGTAAAAGAATAATGCTCGAAACCTACTTATTGTTTTTAACGAGCTCGAAGTAAAAGAAGAATGCTCGAAACCTACTTACTGTTTTTGACGAGCTCGAAGTAAAAGAAGAATGCTCGAAATATACTTACTGTTTTTATCGAGCTCAAAGTAAAAGAAGAATGCTCGAAATGGGAGTAGACGAGTGTCAAGGACATGCAAAACTAGCTCCAAGTGCATGGAACAAAGCTATGCCTAATGCAAGGAACATGAGCAAGATAAGGACACTCAGGGTGTGTCTCCTCCAGGTAAAAGGTCTCAAATTGTGAGGGCAAAATGATACAGGGTTTAGCGGAAATGAGATCAGAGATGGAGGCTTATGCAATGGGATAAAAGCATGGAAGCCGGCATCAGGCTCATTAGTGCAAGCGAGATCATAACAGATGCACATACAACTTGAACATAAAGATGGGAGCCTTATCAGGGATGGCCAGAAATAGATGAGGAAGAAAGATATGAGGCTTCTTCTCAAAGTCATGGTAAATCTAAAAAGGCTCCCAAGCCTATGAGAAAAACTCAACATGGGCATCAGAATGGCATAAGGGTGCTGACTAGGGTGACCCATGTTAGGTAGGCTCTGCTATCGGACTGGTGCACGATGCATAAAGAGATGGCTAACACACCAATATCCAATAGGTTCGACCTTATGGTGAATTCGGATGGGAAAAGGTTCAAATGAAACATAACAGAAGGGAAGCCTAAACCTAAATGCAAGGTTCCGAATATACCTGACATGGTCGCACAAGGTGTCAAAAATGACCAGCAAGCAAGTATACATCCAGTTAAGAATCCTGTCTCCAAGAAACATTAGTACCAGGATCATATCTAAAACATATGTAAGGAAAGACCTGATACAAGTCACTGTGGTAGAAATACTTTCAACTTCACTATCATCAACAATAGGTATAAACAAGGCATAGTTTTCAAATGAAGACTCTATGGTACCAAAGCCCGAGGACTTACAATCAACAAGATCAACTTCAGGATGAAGATCAAAGTTGAAGGACATGGTGGAATCTGCAGAAACAAATTCATCATCACGTGAGTTGAAAATTCTAGAAGCAGAATCAAACTCAGCAGGAAAACCGATTTGCGGATCTATAGGAGAGTCCAAAGACTCAACAGTAGGAAGATCAGACTTTAAGGTCAAACTAGGGCTGGACATAACTATGACTGGATCAACATCCAAGTGAATGGCAGACTGTACTATAGACTCTAGGAAAACTTCATCAGAAGGAAGCATATCATCCCAGATAGAATACATATCTAAACATTCAAATGGAGGTGTCACTTGGTCAAAAGCTGGGACTAAATCCCAAGAAGGTAAGCATGAACTCAGAGACTCCTTCTCAGTAGCAGTTGAACTCAAAGAACAATATGCCACATAATTCCCATGTGACATAGTAGTGCCTAATGACGAGGGACCTGACTGGTCTACAGTTGGGTAATAAGGAGGATCAACGAATGCAAGCTGGCCAATGGTGACAATGTTTTCTTTATGAGGTAAATGCATCACACGAAAAAGCGTAGACACCACAGCATGCATAGCATAAACGTAATCACGCCCGAGGATCATATCAAAGTCCATAGGGTCCTTTAAAATCATAAAATCAAATAAGACTATTTTTCCACCCAAAGTAACAGGTGCCTGACGGAGGAATCCAAACGGCTCACTAGGTCTTTTATCGAAGGTCAACGACCAATTAACAGCTGGAATAACATTAGGGATACCCAAATCTCTCCAAGCATAAGCGGATAAGATACTAACAGAAGCACCTTCATCAACAATGCATCGATCAACCGTATGGTTCCCGATATCAACCTTTATCTGGAAAGGTGTCGAAGAAGGAAGACGAGGCTCGGCTAGATTATTCCAATCAAAGGAAACAATCCTAGGGCTTGGTAGGGATTCACATGGCACAGATGAAGTGCCCCCTTTTTCAGGAATATCCAAACTAGTAATGCAGAAGACTTCAGCAGTAGGTGCATCAATCTCCGAAGGACTGATGGGATCGGTCAAAGATTGCATCGATTCGATCACTTCACTCTCTAAAGGAAGAGTGGGCTCGACCAAAGATTGCATTGGTTCAACTACTTTATCAACCAAAGGTTGATCTGACTGCAGGGAATCTATAGACAACTCAGGAATAGAGGTTCCTTCAGACATGGACCACACTCTTCATGCCTCTGGAATGGCAGGGCATCGGTGAGTAAGGTGATCTCCCTTACAAAGTTTACAAGGGAACTTTGGTTTCCATCCTATAGGTTTAGACTCCTTTAAAACGTCAATACTCTCAACATGACTAGCATTGGCTGACAGCTTGCCCCCAACATGACTCACAGAGGCTGGTTGCTCAGAAGCATCAGACTTTTGAACTAAGGACCACACTTTTTGCACTTCTGGAAGTACAGGGCGCAAGTAAGTAAGGTGGTCTCCCTCACAAAACTTACAAGGGAACTTAAGCTTTTGTTTGTTGGGTTTGTCGACAATGTCAACTCCCTCAGCATGACTTGCAGTGGCTGATCTGGTGTCTCCAGTATGACTCACAGGAACTGGTGACTTGTCATTAATATGACTAGCAGTGATCAATGACGTGTCCTCAACATGATTGACAGTGGTTGAAGACAAACTTTCAGTATGATTTTCAGTGACTAAAATTTTTCTCCCAGCATGACCTCCAAAGGCTGGGTAGGTGCCCCCTGCATGAATTGCAGAGGAAGGGTGCTTGCCCCCAGCATGACTCACAGAGGCTGGGTTGTTGCCCCCTTGTTTTGGCATCTTCTTCTTATTATTCCTCCGTCTATTCCTTTTATACTGCTGTCTACTAGTATTGCTACTTTCGCCACATGAGGTAGAAGGAGGAGAAGATGTTATTGGCAAAGGAGGCACAAGGTTTTGATGCTCTTGATTTGAGGTGCTCATAAAAGAAGCGTCAGGAGCATGCAAGGCATTCGAAGTGGAAAACAACCAAACCGATAGCCCAATAGTGAATCCAGGAAGATTCAGAGTAGCCATTAAGGCAGCACCAATGTTTCCAATGAATGGAATAGCACAAGGATCCCCCGGAATAGGGGTACCTTGATTAGCACTCGCCGGAATGCTATACATAGTTTCCTGCTCAAATGAACAAGAAGTTCTCTAAGGAAAACTAAAACAAGTAGCACAAAGAGCACACCACTAAAAAAGGTCCTAAGTAAATCAAACCAGGCAAACAGATGCCTTCCAGAGAAGAGTCTGGGATGATGAGGGCCCAGAACAGATCAACGAAGGAAGAAAGACAGTTACCCGGGGTCCACACTACAATGACTAAGGGTGCAAGCATTGGAATCACCCAACCGCCCTCCCAAAGACCTGCAAGGGATTTCCTCCCACGTCTGTCTTAGGTATAGCAGATATACCCTCTGCTATCACCTGTGTATGAACCTAAAGTCAGATACTAAGGATACCACAACACCGAAAACTCCTGGGGGAACAGTCGCTGGTCGAATCAGAAGGCGTGGGCAGAGTAACTGAGCCCGAAACTCTAAAGAGTCCCCATACGCGGTCCAATCCTGGTATATGCTCGAAACAGAAAGTAGGAGGAGTATTCCCAACAATCTGATCTCACAAGACCTACTTCATAAATCCCAGGCAAGCCTTGAGTGAAAT
Organism: Larix kaempferi; assembly: GCA_027924585.1. Lineage (NCBI taxonomy): Eukaryota > Viridiplantae > Streptophyta > Pinopsida > Pinales > Pinaceae > Larix > Larix kaempferi. The sequence goes on from BSBM01001099.1 coordinate 571,818, forward strand.
GGATTTACCTGTGATAGTCCAACTACAATTTTTGCGTAATGTGTGATCTTGGGTGGTTTAAGGTGTTTTAAACCCAATATCCTAACCAAGACTAGTTGGTGTAGTGTAACCTAGAAAAGAAAATGTTGCTAGTACATTTTATTAGAGTTCATTTTAAAGGTTACTTGCTTACTCAAAAAGGTAGTGGGTGTGTGAGAGTGGTTATAATAGAGATAGAGTACTGAAAATGAAATATTTACCACCAAACAAATCTTTTTCTTTTCAATGCAAGTCTTAAAATTCTGATCTAGAATGCATGTGCAAATGCAATTTTTTAATTTTTTAATGCAAAAAAGGTAAAAATAAAGTCTAAATGTACAAAATTAAACTCAAAACCTAAGAAATAGGTATGCAAAAGAAAACTTGTTCTTTTTTATGCAAAGCACTCTAAAATCTTTTAAGCCACTTGCAAGGTACTCTATTTAGAAGATGAATCAAAATTCTTTATGCTTTCAAAGGTAAGAAACTAAACTGAAACTAACCTATTATCAAAGCAAAGCAAACAAACTTTCAAGTTCTCTTTATGAAACAGTAAAAGCTACCAAATACGACTTTCAAATTCTTATTGATGTAAGCATGCCAAACATTGGGAAAAGAGTACGAAAAATACATTTAGACCCAAACAAAGCAAATTACCTATCAAGAAGTATGGTTTGGTAAAGTCAGGTCTGCACATAAACAATGCAAACAAGGTCTTGAACAACAGCCAAAACACTTGAGTTTTCACTACAAAAGAAAACTTAAAAGCATAAGGGAGGATAAAAAACCAATCTAAAAGAGAAATTTCACTCAAATAGATACAAACAGGGTCAAGAAGACTCAAAAGGTTTCAAATCCAATGGAAATGGGGCAAGCAGGTTCAGTCAAACTCAAATTAGGGTACAAAACACCAAACGGGTCCACAACCCCCCAACTTGGGTCAACAAGCCCCAAAACTTTCCAAACAAGCCCAAATTGATCAAAAGAGGTTCAAATCATGAATCTAGGATTAGTACAAGGATAGGAGACCACTCACAGTGGTTTAACTTAGACCAAGGGTCATCAGGGACCCCAAAAAAATGCAGCCACAACCCCTAGATTTGGGTCCACAACCCAAAAACTCAAAAAAATCAAACCCAGATTTTCAGCGCTACTGTGTATGAAGGAAACTAGCGCCCATAGTAGGATGGGAGCTACTGTGTAGAGGAAAAGTAGCGTATGGGCGCTACTGTGTGGTACAAACAGTAGCGTACAGGTGGAAAAAGTTGGAAAAATGGGGTTAAAACCACCACACCCAGGTCCACAAGGGTTTGCAAGGGCTGGGGAGGGTCTGTAAGAGCCAAGGAGGGTCAAACAGAGCCTACTAACTGATCCTAATCAATAAAATGAACAAATACCATCAAACAAGATTGAAGAAATGACCTTGGATACCCCTAAGCAGTTAGGCTTTCCCCAGCGGAGTCGCCATTCTGTTGTGGGGAAAATGCACCTATAGTTCAGGGGAGAAACTACCAACTTATGGTGATAAAGATAGACTGACAAGCATTCTACAAGTACAACAAATAAATGAATAGATTAGGGTTTAGAGATGTAGGCACCTCATTCAGAAGGTTGATCCTAGCTTTTCCTCCCTTGCTCTTCAATGCTTATCCAGTGTCGCAATGCCCAGACCTGCAAAACAACTTGATACCTTTCTCAAACACATTTGACTACATATATAAGATTGATATTCATAATAGAAGAAGACATCAGATTATAAACAAACTATAATCAAATCTAATACACATTGATAGGTCATATTTGGAAAGAGAAGAACGTCTGATCTTTATTAATGAATGAAAGCAAGTACATAAAGTTATACCTTCTTTCAAGCTTGGCACTTCATGAAACCTAGATTCAAGGTCTCCTGCTTCCATTCTCCAAGGATCCCAGCCTCTAAGCAATTGTACTAGGGTTTACCAAAACTGAAGCACAAGAGAGGGGGATGAGGGTCTCCATTCCTCCAGCATAACTTTGTAATTGGGCTTAGTCCTCTCACATGGCCCTTCTACCCTCCTTATATAGTCAGTGAGGAAGAAGAAAAGAAGTTATAACCGCTCAAGAGGTTTCCCAACCAACTTAACTTACTCGAATTTCGAGATTTTGACCAAAATAGGGGTGTACGCTACTCTACAGTAGACAAAGTCGCGTACACATGCTACTATTTCAACAGTGGAGTCGCGCTCAGTAGAGTATACATGCTACTATCATGCATGTGTACCAGCGCTCATGTTAAAAAATGGCCAAAAATAGGCTTTTTTCTGCTCATTTTCAGGAGATGGTTTGGTCTGGAAAAATGTTCCTAAGGGTCATATATATCAAATGGGTCAAGAATGAGGTAATTTAAACCATTTTTAGTGTCCCAAATGACTCCTCCATGCACAAATGTCCTGTTGTCTGACTGAACTAGATCTCAAGAAGTGTCGTCATGCGACCAAGGGAAACAAGTGTCGTCACGGACGGAGAGGTGTTACTTCAAGCTATAACACTTGGGTAAGCCTCAGGGTTTGTTATTTTGCTTCTGTAATTTTATGGGGAAATTGAGCTATCGAACCCTGGGCGTGAGTTCTTTGCTTGTCAAGATTTTATGCTCTATGTTTTTCCCATTTAGTTCACTTAAATTAGTTAAGGATTTATCTGGAAGCATGAACCCTTATGTGAGAGATGAGGGAGTTGTCTATTTTTAAACTGAAAGGGAAAGCCCAGACTGAATGCATAATCATTTTTCAATATGGTAAATTTATTCCTGTAAGGAAATGTTTAATATTTAAAGATGGGATTGACTCTATCGTATTGTTGGTTGGATTTAGATATGACCTCTGTATAAAATAATGGCCCTGCGTTTGGATGACTGTGTTAAATTGTTAATTTAACTACGTAGAATTAATTTCTTAGTTTAATTATCTCTATGTGGATCCTATGGCACAGCCCTAGTGTTAATATCGCTTTCATTTTTATTATGGTTTAGAGTTTATGAAGAATGGATGTCAATCCACGCTATAGCATGATCTTAGTAGGGAAATCGTGGATTTGTTTTTAGGGTAATGGTGTAGAGGAATTGATCCTGAGTCTTTGCATTTTTGTGATAGTTTTTAAATTCTGGAAAGTGCTTCTTGAAAGAACTTAGCCTGTGTAAGGCGACTTAAAGAAATGTCTGTTTATTCTTTGATAATGTATGTGTAACATCGATACATGGTTACGGCCTTTTGGGGAAAACTTCTAATTAATACGAAGGTTCTTTTATTTTACCTCTGTAAATTTTGTGGATATGTTTGAATAGTTCTGTAAGCTTTCCATTTGGACTTTGTGTGTTAATTTAATACAAAATATGGAACATTCGGGTTTAGGAAATCTCTATAAGTGTTTAAGCATTTATTTTTCCAGAATGTATGTTGCTTGGGTAAGCCTCAGGGTTTGTTATTTCGATTCCGTAATTTTATGGGGAAATTGACGTATCGGAACCTGGGCATGAGTTCTTTGTCTGTCAAGATTTTATGCTCTATGTTTTTCCTATTTATTTCACTTAAATTAGTTAAGGATTTATCTGGAAGCGTGAACCCTTATGTGAGAGATGAGGGAGTTGTCTATTTTTAAATTGAAAGGGCAAGCCCAGACTGAATGTGTAATCATTTTTGCATATGGTAAATTTATTCATGTAAGGAGATGTTTAATAATTAAAGATGGGATTGAATCTATCATATTGTTGGTTGGAGTTAGATACGACCTCTGTATAAAATAATGGCCCTGTATTTGGATGACTGTGTTAAATTGTTAATTTAACTGCGTAGAATTAATTTCTTAGTTTAATTATCTCTATCTGGATCCTATGGCACAGCCCTAGCATTAATATCACTTTCGTTTTTATTATGGTTTAGAGTTTATGAAGAATGGATTTCAATCCACGCTGTAGTGTGATGTCAGTAGGGAAATCGTGGATTTGTTTTTAGGGTAATGGTGCAGAGGACTCGATCCCAAGTCTTTGATTTTATGTGATAGTTTTTAAATTCTGGAAAGTGCTTCTTGAAAGAACTTAGCCTGTGTAAGGTGACTTAAATAAATTTATGTTTTTGCTTTGATAATGTATGTTTGTGTAACTTCGATACATGGTTATAGCCTTTTGGGGAAAAATTCTAATTAATACGAAGGTTCTTTTATTTTACCTTTGTAAATTTTGTGGATATGTTTTAATAGTTCTGTAAGCTTTACATTTGGACTCGGTGTGTTAATTTAATACAAAATCTGGAACATTCGGGTTTAAGAAATCTCTGTAAGTGTTTAAGCGTTTATTTTTCCAGAATGTATGTTGCATGGGTAAGCCTTAGGGTTTGTTATTTCGCTTCTGTAATTTTATGGGGAAATTGACCTATTGAACCCTGGGCATGAGTTCTCTGTCTGTCAAGATTTTATGCTCTATGTTTTTCCTATTTAGTTCACTTAAATTAGTTAAGGATTTATCTGGAAGCATGAACCCTTATGTGAGAGATGAGGGAGTTGTCTATTTTTAAACTGAAAGGGGAAGCCCAGACTGAATGCGTAATCATTTTTTAATATGGTAAATTTATTCTTGTAAGGAGATGTTTAATAATTAAAGATGGGATTGACTCTATCATATTGCTGGTTGGAGTTAGATACGACCTCTATATAAAATAATGGCCCTGCATTTGGATGACTGTGTTAAATTGTTAATTTAACTACGTAGAATTAATTTCGTAGTTTAATTATCTCTATGTGGATCCTATGGCACATCCCTAGCGTTAATATCACTTTCGTTTTTATTATGGTTGAGAGTTTATGAAGAATGGATGTCAATCCACGCTGTAGCCTAATCTCATTAGGGAAATCGTGGATTTGTTTTTAGGGTAATGGTGCAAAGGACTCGATCCTGAGTCTTTGCTTTTATGTGATAATTTTTAAATCCTGGAAAGTGCGTCTTGAAGGAACTTAGTCTGTGTAAGGCGACTTAAAGAAATGTATGTTAGTGCTTTGATAATGTATGTTTGTGTAACTTCGATACATGGTTACAGCCTTTTGGGGAAAACTTCTAATTAATACGAAGGTTCTTTTATTTTACCTCTGTAAATTTTGTGGATATGTTTTAATAGTTCTGTAAGCTTTACATTTGGACTATGTGTGTTAATTTAATACAAATTCTGGAACATTCAGGTTTAAGAAATATCTGTAATTGTTTAAGCATTTATTTTTCCAGAATGTATGTTGCTTGGGTAAGCCTCAGGGTTTGTTATTTCGCTTCTGTAATTTTATGGGGAAATTGACCTATCGGACCCTGGGCGTGAGTTCTTTATCCATCAATATTTTATGCTCTATGTTTTTCTTATTTAGTTCACTTAAATTAGTTAAGGATTTATCTGGAAGCATGAACCCATATGTGAGAGATGAGGGAGTTGTCTATTTTTAAACTGAAAGGGCAAGCCCAAACTGAATGCGTAATCGTTTTTGCATATGGTAAATTTATTCCTGTAAGTAGATGTTTAATAATTAAAGATGGGATTGACTCTATCGTATTGCTAGTTGGAGTTAGATACGACCTCTGTATAAAATAATGGCCCTGCGTTTGGATGACTATGTTAAATTGTTAATTTAACTGCGTAGAATTAATTTCTTAGTTTAATTATCTTTATGTGGATCCTATGGAACAGCCCTAGCATTAATATCGCTTTTGTTTTTATTATGGTTTAGATTTTATGAAGAATGGATGTCAATCCATGCTGTAGTGTGGTCTCGGTAGGGAAATCGTGGATTTGTTTTTAGGGTAATGGTGCAGAGGACTCGATCCTGAGTCTTTGCTTTTATGTGATAGTTTTTAAATTCTAGAAAGTGCTTCTTGAAAGAACATAGCCTGTGTAAGGCGACTTAAAGAAATGTATGTTTGTGCTTTGATAATTTTTGGTTGACGCTCTTCAGTTATGGTTTAAAGTTTTCAATGCTACATTTAAATTTTTGTTTTAGTTTTAAAAGAAATCAGTCCCTGGGTAATCTATGTCAATGATCGAAAATTAATGTTTCCTTTAATTAAAATATTTTGGTACATCATAAACTTGACTTTAACTAAAATTAAGATTGTAATATTTGGGAAATAATTAAGTGAATCGATCTCCTTATAGGAGATGATTCTGCTATAATAGAAAATATTTGCATTTGTTTAAGAAGTCTTTATTGTTTCAGTTTTAGCTAGGGTTTTAAAATATTTAAAACATAATTTTAACTTTTGAAATAAAATGATGACCTAAGAGAGCCAATGCCATAAGCCCTTGCTCTCTATAAATAATACTACTGGGTTACTATGAAGAAGAATTTTGACAGAATTAAATTTCTAGATTTAACAGCCTAAATAATTTGAAAAGAACATAAGAATAACTCATACCTGGATAGTTGCAGCTTGATCCTGCTGCTGGTACAAACCTGCACACTTTCAAATAGTGATTACTGAAAACAAGTATGTATTGATCTGGCTGACCTATAGGATATTTTAACCGAATGACTTTGGGACTACCACGTTCCTCCCAACCTTGACCCTGAACCATTCCTGGTTCACTAATGGATCCCCCCAAGCTGGTTCCAACATGCAATAGGAAAATATAGGACCTAGGGCAAACTGTTGATGATAATCAGATCTTGGAAATAATAAGCTTTGTCAGTTCTGTGGGAAAATTCTCTTCTCTTACCATAAGAGAATAATAGAAAGAAAAGATGCCCATCACCTTGGGAATTGTCCTTATTTATATAGGTGAACTTTTGGAATATAGCTGTTGAGTTAATAATACTATTTCTAATACTAACTTCAGTTTTTATTTTAAATTTGAATTATAATATATGTAAAATTTATTTTAACTAATTACTCACTCCTAGTTTATCTAGGACTTTTAACTTGTTCCTTTGTGACTTTATTTTAAAGAAACTTTTACAATTTATTTACTTTGTTACAACTATGTGTTTTTATAAGTTAGATCACAATCTTTTCTTTATATATAATAATAATATAAATAAATATCTTATGCATATTCTTTATACATAAGTGGGACTTCTTTTATAAATAATCAATCTAATTATTTAATTAATGAAATAACATAATAACTTTTTTATAATTATTTAATAGAGGGTCCACTTCTTTGGACAAGGTCTTTTTGGTAGGTTTGGATAGTTGACTAGGTTAGGTAACTCTAGGTTCCTCTTGCATGTTGGATTCCCTCGTTTAACATGGTAGTTCTTGCAGTCCTTGATGAGAGATAGAAGGATTCATTTAACCAATTAAATAATTGTGATGAATAATAGTGTTATTCAGAGTCTTCTTGACTCAACACTCTTAAGATCAAGTAACCCCGAGTGCTCTTCAGAGCTTTGGCTCAACACTCTCACATGGGCATTATGCTAGTGCAATTCCAGAGAATCCCGCTCAACACTAGTACTAGAATGTATTTGTGAAGCACATCTAGAAATACAAATGGCCTCGGATCCGGTACTTATTATCAAGATTGGAGTGCTCCAGGGCTTATGCCCAACACTCTATGTACATCGGGGCTTAAGCCCAGTACATAATAAAAGTCCTCTATGTACATCGAGGCTTATGCCCAGTACATAGTTCATCCATTTGCTCCAGAGTCCACGCTCAACACATCATAAAATTCAATCATGCATATCATAACTCTGCATAGTATGTAAAAAATATCTTTTCAGTATATTAGGGTTTGGTACCCAATCTCATAATAAAACATCAATCAAATACATTGGGGCTTCCTGCCTAGTATATGGAAATAACCTGCAACTGTTAGGGTCCATGCCCAAATATGTATATCTATAACAACAATACGTCATGTGCATCATCTTACGCCCATCATATAATAAAAGTAAAACATGTGCATTGGGACTTATTCCCATTATATCAAAATAAATCATATGCATCGGGGTTTTACACCTAGTATATAACATCAATATAAACATCAAAATTCGAGATATTACAACATTGTTTCTGAATATATTGTGAAGAAAATAGGTCTTATGACCACTCCACATCCTCATCCTTACAACATCGGTTGGATGAAGGACGGGGAAGAGCTAAGTATCACTCGACAATGCAAACTCTCCTACTCCATAAGTCCTTTTGAAGATGAAGTACTTTGTGACATGGCACCACTCTCCGTAGTCGACGCCCTGTTTGGGAATCCTTACCTATGGGATCACCATGGAAGTTACCAGTCATGACGAAGTTACTAGTCATAATTCAAAATAAACGCTATAGCATACTAGAACAACGACCTACACCAACGGTTGCCATGATAACTACTAAACAAACAAAGAATCTCATCAATCATGCTTAGAAATTCGCATTGATTATGATAAAGCCTCAACATTCTAGGAAGATTTCAACAACTAGTCAAGTCACCAACCAAAGCAGCTCCTGACAGAAGCAGCATATCGACAATATTCTTGATGAGTACCAGAACCTATTCCAAGTTCCATACGGAGTACCTTGACATTTCTAGGTAAAACACTCTATTGAACTTGCTCCTGGTTCTTCTTTTCCTAACACTTCTGTCTACAGAAGATCCATTCTCGAAAATGAAGAGATTTGCAGACAAATCTAAGATTTGATTGACAAAGGCCATATTCGACCCAGCTCCTCCCCTTGTGGAAGTTCAGTTGTCCTCGTTCCAAAGAAAGATGGGACTTGGTGCATGTGCATCGACTACAGGGAACTCAACAAAATATCGATAAAGAATTAGTACCCTCTACCGCGAATAGATGAGCTCATCGACTGTCTGAAAGGTGCTAAGTTCTTTACTAAGATCGACCTCAAGTCGGGATATCCTCAGATTCCAATCAAGCCCTCACATGTATGGAAAACCACGTTCAAGACCAAGGAAGGATTGTTTGAATGGTTAGTCATGCCTTTCGGCTTAACCAATGCACCTGCGACCTTCATGCGATACATGGATAACATTCTTTGACCTTTAATCGGCAAATGGGTCATTGTCTATCTTGACGACATATTGATTTTCAGTTGATCATGGGAAGAACATGTTGGATAGCTTCAACAAATCCTCGACACTCTCCAGCAACATCGACTCTACATGAACATGGACAAGTGTTTATTTGCGATGAACAACATCAAATATTTGGGGTTTGTAATTGACTCTGCAGGCATTCACGTCAACCCAGACAAAGTACAAATTCTCCAAGATTGGCCCATTCCTCACAGCATTCAAGAAATAAGAAGTTTTCTTGGTTTGGTGAATTTCTATCGATGATTCATACTCGGATTTAGTCACATAACCTGGCCCTTGAATCAGTTAATGAAACGAAGTGGGAAAACTATCTTTAAATTGACATTGACACAACAAGCATCTTTTGAACAACTAAAACACAAGATATGCACTGCCCCAATACTTGTGTTACCTGATTTGCATCATCCCTTTGAGATAGAGACAGATGCATCGGACTATGCTTTGGTGCAGTGATCACTCAGTTTGGTCACCCAGTCGCTTTTCATTCTGAAACTTTTAACGACACTGTTAGAAGATATTCGACATATGAAAAAGAACTGTACTCCATTTTGCAAGCTCTCAAGCAATGGATAAATTACATCCTTGATGAGGAAATGGTCATCTTCACTGACCATAAGCCTCTACAGTTCGCTCCAACCTAGTCGAAATTACAGACAACTCGACAAATCAAGTGGATTAATTACCTGCAACAATTCTAGTTGGTAATTAAGTATCAGAAAGGTAAATCTAACGCCGCCACCGATTGTCTAAGCTAACCACCAATTACTCTCATTTTTACAGTGATGAGTATGCAGGGATATGACACCACTACTTGGCCTCAGTTGTATCAGGAAGACATCGAATTTTGACCAGTCTATCGACAACTTCATACTGACAAGTCATCGACCGCTGACTATTTGCTAAAAGATACCTTGCTATACAAGCTTGGATAGCTTTGTGTACCAACCGATGAGCATAAGAAATAACTCATTTGGGACGCGCACTACAGAAAGACTGCAGGAAATTTTGGAGTAGCAAAGACCCTTGTTATTCTCCATAAATATTTCTTTTGGCCTACACTTGAAATCAATGTCATCAAGTACATTTGATCATGCACGGTTTGTGCCATTGCTAAACTGCCTAATCGATGACAAGGATTGCACACACCTTTTCTAGTTCCTAGTCGACCATGGGAATCTATTTCTATGGACTACTTGATAGGATATCCTACTACGAAACATCGACATGATGTGATCTGAGTAGTAGTCGACAAATTTTTCGAGGGCCATCCTCATTCCATGCAAGAAGACTATAACAACGCAATAAACCGCTTAGCTCTTCTTCACACATGTCTGGAAACACTTTGGTTTACCAACAACCAATATCTTCGACAGAGATGCCAGATTCGTCAACATATTTTGGAAGACTCTTTGGCAGCAGCTTGACACCAAACTCTCATTATCGACAGCTTTCCATCCTTAGACAGACGAAAAAATGGAAGTTGTGAATTGCTTGGTCATACAACTGCTTCTCATGTACAACCACAAGCATCGACGAACATGGGATGACAATATTCCATACATATAGCACAGCTACAACCGTGCTTAGCATAGCTCTACGTGTTGGTTGTGGAGTCAGATCTTTCAATCTCATAAATGATATTGTTTCAGCCGTGTTTGTACCCCAGTTTTATATGATATGTAGGTGGACTGTACACTCACCCCAGCGGGGGGGTGAACCCCCCGAGAAAAATTTTTGGGGCTATTTTTTCCAGCTGTTTTGCGGACCCATGGTTTTGGGTATCCCGTGGTATTTTTCCATTGTATTTCCCTTATAAAATAAAGACATTGTAATACAGTTAGGGAAATGATGTATTAGGTTTTATGCATTGTAAAGATATATGAGATCTGTGAAGAGAGACTATGAGACAATGAAGAGGAAGTGCATCGGTTGTGCTACAGGTTGTATCCCTTCACTTTGTTGGACGGAATAATAATCAGGACTGGCAACTTCAGTGTGGATGTAGCCCAAGTTGGGGTGAACCATGATATATCTATGTCTCTCTTGTAATGTGTGTGTGATTATATTTGCATTTCTGTTTGTTGTTATTTCTCTGCAATCCTATTTTTCTAAAAATTGGTATCAGAGCCAAAGGTCTATTTGGCAGATAAACCCGCAGGAAGCGAGGGTTTCTGGTTCGAGTGGGAGCAATGGCAGAAGAAGGTAAGTTTAAGGTCGATAAGTTTAACGGCCAAAACTTCCAGTTATGGAAGATGCAAAAGGAGGACTATCTATACCAGAAGGATCTATTCCTATCATTGGGAGGAAGAGCAAAGCAGTCGGCGGCCATGAAGGACGAAGAATGGGAGGTTCTTGACAGAAAGGCTTTGGGAACAATACGGCTGAGCCTGGCTTCGTCAGTGGCTTTCAATATCTCAAAAGAAACGACAACAGAGGGTTTGATGAGCGCACTGGGTAAGTTGTATGAAAAACCCTCGGCCTCCAACAAGGTATTTCTAATGAAGCGTTTATTTAATATGAAGATGTCTGAAGGTGGATCTGTTACTGATCATTTAAATGAGTTTCATACGGTTACAAATCAGCTAAGTTTTGTAAGTGTGAACTTTGATGATGAGGTTAGGCCTCTTCTAATCTTATGTTCATTGCCAAAAAGATGGAATAGCTTGGTCATGGCTGTAAGTAACTCTGTCTCTGGTTCAAACACCTTGGAATTTGATGATGTTATTGGTGTTATTCTTAGCGAGGAAATGCGAAGAAAAAGCACATATGAGACATCAGGTAATGCGTTGACCATGGAGAGCAGGGGAAGACAAAAGGAGAGAGCAAAGAGCCAAGGTAATCATGGCAAGTCTAAAATGGGCAGATCCAAGTCCAGATTGGGAAAAATAGAGTGTTGGAACTATGGAAAAAAAGGACATCTGAAGAAAGACTGCAGATCTCTAAAGAAGAAAGGAGATACACAGAAGGAAACTACCCAGGAAGCAAATGTAGCAGGTGATGTGCTACAAGATGCTATGATTCTTGCATTAGATAATACTAGTGATTATTGGGTAGTAGATTCAGGAGCTTCATGTCATGCTACACCCCATAGGAAATACTTTCATGAGTATGTTCCTGGCAATTTTGGACATGTTTTATTGGGTGATGATGATCCATGTAAAATTGTTGGAATGGGTAAGGTATGGATAAAAGTTAAGAATGGAACTGACTGGCTATTAAAAGATGTTAGGCATATTCCTGCTATGAAAAGAAATATGATCTCAACAAGGCAGTTGGGAGATGGCGGCTGTCTATCTACATTTGGAGAAAAGTGGTGGAAAATGACTAAAGAATCAATGGTGATAGCAAAAGGAGACAGAATATGTACATTGTATTTATGTCCTCATAATACTGACCATTCTATCTCTTTAGCTTCCACAGGAACAGATACAGCATTATGGCATCATAGGCTTGTCCACATGAGTGAGAAGGGGATGCAGATTCTCCACTCAAGGAAGTTGCTGCCAGATTTGAAGCAAGTAAGTTTGGAATTATGTGAAAACTATGTTTATGGAAAACATAAGAGAGTCAGATTTCTCAGGGTTGGGAAACAGAAGAAGAATGAAAAGTTAGAGCTAGTGCATACAGATGTATGGGGACCGGCTCAGGTACAATGTATTGGTGGCTCTTATTATTATGTTACATTGATTGATGATGCAACTAGGAAAACTTGGGTTTATTGCATTAGACAGAAATCTGATGTGTTTGCTACTTTTAAGAAGTGGAAATCTTTGGTTGAGAATGAGACAGGAAAAAGGTTGAAGTGTCTTAGATCTGATAATGGAGGTGAGTACTGCGGCAAGGAGTTTGATAGTTACTGTTCATACCATGGGATTCGTAGAGAGAAGACAGTCCCAGGAACACCAAAAACAAATAGTGTGTCAGAAAGGATGAACAGAACAATCATGGAGCATGCAAGGTGTATGAGACTACATGCAGGGTTTCCCTTACAGTTTTGGGCGGATGCTGTAAATACTGCTGTTTATTTAATAAACAGAGGACCTTCAATTGCTTTGGATGGTGGTATTCTAGAGGAGGCATGGATAGATAAAAAGGTAAACTACTCATTTCTGAGAACGTTTGGTTGTGAAGCATTTGTCCATATTGATAAAGAAAATAGAACAAAGCTTGAAGCTAAATCCAAGAAATGTACCTTTATTGGATATGGGGTTGATGATTTTGGTTATCGTTTATGGGATTATGAAAATCACAAAATCATTAGAAGTAGAGATGTCATATTCAATGAAAAGGTCATGTATAAAGATCAGTTGCAGGGAAAGAAACAAGAAAAAGAAAACACAGAGTACACAGTACTTGATGAAATTATAGAAAATGAAATTCCAAAGGTTTCAGAAAATCAATAACAGCAGCAAGTGCCTGAAACTCCTGCACTTGTAAGAAGATCTACCAGGTTAAGTAGACTCCCTGAACGATACTCTCCTTCAATGTATTATTTGTTGATGACTGATGCTAGTGAACCAGAATGTTATGAAGAAGCAATGCAGGTGGAAACTAGAAAGAAGTGGGAGCAAGGCATGAATGAGGAGATGGACTCATTGGTAGGAAACCAGACTTGGGATTTGGTTCAGCTTCCTGCTGGTAAAAAAGCATTGCAGAACAAATGGATTTACAAGTTGAAGGAAGAAGAAGGAAGCAAGAAGGGGTACAAGGCCAGACTTGTTGTAAAGGGGTTTGCATAGAAGAAAGGTATATATTTTGATGAAATATTTTCTCCTGTTGTTAAGATGACTTCAATTAGGACTATCTTAAGTCTAGTGGCGGTAGAAGATTTGCATCTTGAATAGTTAGATGTAAAAACAACCTTTCTACATGGGAATTTGGAGGAAGAGATATATATGCAGCAGCCACAAGGGTATGAGGTCAAAGGTAAAGAGAGCTTGGTATGCAAGTTGAAAAAGAGTTTGTATGGCTTGAAGCAAGCTCCAAGGCAGTGGTATTTAAAATTTGACAAGTTTATGACAGAACAAGGTTATAGTAGAAGTCATTCTGACCACTGTGTTTATTTCAAGAAGCTAGACAATGAAAGATATATTATCTTGTTATTGTATGTGGATGACATGCTTGTTGCAGGGTCTAACATGCGGGATATAAATGTACTCAAAAGGAAGCTAGCTAATTCATTTGCGATGAAGGATTTGGGTGCTGCAAAGCAAATCCTTGGTATGAGAATAACGAGAGACAGGAAAAATCGCAAATTGACATTGTCTCACAGTAGGTACATACAAAAGGTGTTGGAGAGGTTCAGAATGCAGAATGCAAAACCAGTAAGTACACCTTTGGCCAACCATTTCAGCCTAAGTAAGGAAATGTGTCCCAAGACATAGGAAGAGATAGATTACATGTCCAAGATTCCCTATCAATCAGCAGTGGGTAGCTTGATGTATGCCATGGTGTGCACAAGACTAGATATTGCACAAGCAGTGGGAGTTGTGAGTAGATATATGAACAATCCAGGTAAAGAACATTGGAAGGCAATACAGTGGATTCTCAGGTATTTGAGAGGTACCAGCACTCAGGCATTATGTTTTGGAGGTTCAAACACTATTCTACAGGGATATGTTGATGCAGATATGGCAAGTGATAAGAATAGCAGGAGGAGCACCACAAGGTATGTGTTTACTGTAGGTGGAACAATAGTAAGTTGGATTTCTAAACTATAGAAGGTTGTTGCACTTTCAACAACGGAAGCAGAGTATGTTGCTGTTACAGAGGCTAGTAAAGAGATGATTTGGTTGCAGAGGTTTATGGAGGAATTGGGTAAGAAGCAGAAGGATAGCAGGTTGTATAGTGACAGCTAGAGTGCCATTCATCTTGCAAAGAACTCAACATTCCATTCCAGGACTAAACATATATAGCTCAAGTACCATTTCATACGCTCTGTTTTGGAAGATGAATTGTTGAAGCTGGAATAGATACATACTAGCCAGAATCCTGCAGACATGTTTACAAAGGTAGTGACCAGAGAGAAACTGAGTTCCTGCTTGGTTTCAGTTGGCCTTCTAGCATGAAGGTGAAGAGGAGAAAGTTTCCAAGTCCAAGGTCCAGCAAGTACAGCAGTGGTGGAGTTGTTGTGATCAATCTCTAAGTGGGAGATTGTTTGTTGTGGAGCCAGAACTTCCCGTCTCAAGGATGATATTGTTTCATCCGTGTTTGTACCCTAGTTTTATATGATATGTAGGTGGACTGTACACTCACCCCAGCGGGGGGGTGTGGGGGGATAGAGACAGATGCATCGGACTATGCCTTGGGTGCAGTGATCACTCAGTCTGGTCACCAATCGCTTTTCATTCCAAAAATTTTAACGACACTGTTAGAAGATATTCGACATATGAAAAAGAACTGTACTCCATTTTGCAAGCTCTCAAGCAATGGAGGAATTACATCCTTGGCAAGGAAACGGTCATCCTCACTGACCATAAGCCTCTATAGTTCGCTCTGACCTAGTCGAAATTACAGACAACTCAACAAATCAAGTGGATTAATTACCTACAACAATTCTAGTTGATAATTAAGTATCAGAAAGGTAAATCTAACGTCACCACCGATTGTCTAAGCCAACCACCAATTACTCTCATTTTTACAGTGATGAGTATGCAAGGATATGACACCACTACTTGGCCTCATTTGTATCAGGAAGACATCAAATTTTTACCAGTCTATCGACAACTTCATACTAACAAGTCATCGACCGCTGACTATTTGCTAAAAGATACCTTGCTATACAAGCTTGGACAACTTTGTGTACCGACCGGTGAGCATCAAAAACAGCTCATTTGGGATGCACACTACAGAAGGACTGCAGGAAATTTTGGAGTAGCAAAGACCCTTGTTATTCTCCATAAATATTTCTTTTGGACTACATTTGAAACCGATGTCATCAAGTACATTCGATCATGCACGGTTTGTGCCATTGCTAAACTGCCTAATCGACGACAAGGATTGCACACACCTTTTCTAGTTCCTAGTCGACCATGGGAATCTATTTCTATGGACTACTTGACAGTATATCCTACTACGAAACATCGGCATGATGCGATCTTAGTAGTAGTCGTCGAATTTTTCGAGGGCCATCCTCATTCCATGCAAGAAGACTATAACAGCACAACAAACCGCTCATCTCTTCTTCACACATGTCTGGAAACACTTTGGTTTACCAACAACCATTATCTCCAATAGAGATGCCAGATTTGTCAACATATTTTGGAAGACTCTTTGGCAGCAGCTTGACACCAAACTCTCATTATTGACAGCTTTCCATCCTTAGACAGACGAACAGACAGAAGTTGTGAATCGCTTGGTCATACAACTGCTTCTCATGTACAACCACAAGCATCGACGAACATGGGATGACAATATTCCATACATATAGCACAGCTACAACTGTGCTCAGCATAGCTCTACGTGTTGGTTGTGGAGCCAGATCTTCTAGTCTCATAGATGATATTGTTTCAGCTGTGTTTGTACCCCAGTTTTATATGATATGTAGGTGGACTGTACACTCACCCCAGCGGGGGGGGTGTGGGGGTGTAGCCCCTGAGAAAAAATTTTGGGGCTGTTTTCGCCAGCTGTTTTGCGGGCCCATGGTTTTGGGTATCTCGTGGTATTTTCCCATTGTATTTCCCCTATAAAAGAAAGACATTGTAAAACGATTAGGGAAATGATATATTAGGTTTTATGCATTGTAAATATATCTAAGATTTGTGAAGAGAGATAGTGAGATAGTGAAGAGGAAGTGCAGCGGTTGTGCTACAGGTTGTATCCCTTCACTTTGCTGGATGGAATAATAATAAGGACTGGCAACTTCAATGTGGATGTAGCCCAAGTTGGGGTGAACCGCGATATATTTGTGTCTCTCTTGTAATGTGTGTGTGATTATATTTTCATTTCTGTTTATTGTTATTACTCTGCGATCCTGTTTTTCTAACACTACGAACAAGATTCCATTTGAGATCTGTTATGGATTTTAACCCTCAATGCCTATCGACTTTATCAGCTCCTCGACACAGCTGAACAACATAGACTACAACTAGCGAGAAGTTGACAAAGTAGTCAAGTTTCAAGAACAAATTTGCAACATCCAACGACAAGCACAAGACATGTTGCAACGAGCAAATGCGAAAGCTAAGGCCCGACATGAAAAGCATTGTATCCCTCATTCATTTCAAATTGGGGATAAGGTCTGGTTACATCTCAAGAAGGAGCACTTCACTGGCCCATACAAGAAGTTGAAACCTTTCCAATATGGTCCATACAATATTCTTCAGCAGATTGGCGAAAACACTTTCCAGCTCAACATTCCTTCATGCCTCGGTCTACATCCAGTATTCAACGTAGATCTACTTCGACCATACCATCCACCATTGTTGGAACATAATGACTTGCAGGAAGCAGAACCTGACGACATCCATCCAGATGTTCATGAGCCTCTTCCTTGTGACATCATTGTGGGATGACAAGTATGCCATACAAGGACGAACACAATTCCCTTGTTTCAGGTTGCTAAAGCCAGAGAGATTCCAGCACAAGGAAAATGGTACTCTACTACTGAACTGACTGACAAGTTTCCTCACCTTCACGAGCAAACAATGGGGACCATTGTTTCTTAAGGAAAGAGGTCTAATCCATATCGCAGTTGGAATTTGTTGTCTAATGCTAACATCAACTATGACAAGTCATCGACGTTAACACAACTTCGACAAGTTCAGTGACCTCACAATTTCGCGACATCGACATGCAACATCGACTTGCAACTTGCGCAACAACGACTATCAAACTTTGACAAAATGTCTCTCTGTCTTCCAGTTGACTGTAACGGTTGAACTTCTGAAAACCGTACTAACTTCTTTTGTAACTGAATGTAACGGGAAGGAACCCAAGCGTCTCATCACTCTCTATATAAGCATTTATAATATTGTAACATACATCAAGTCATGATCTTTTACATCCAGTAATAGAAAAATCAGTTCGCATTCCCACATATTGACTGTGTGTATGTGTTTATCTGTGTAGTGTATTCCTGCTTTGCTTATTCTCTTTCATATGCTTCCGTCATAACAGAACCGACTCATTAAGTCGAACTGTTGTCCTTCTCGCACTTCCTGGCCTTGAGCGGATCACAAACTTTACATTTGGAAGTTCCCACATGATTTCATTAAACTTGGAGTGTGGTTCAACTTCATTCCCTTCTTGAATCCAATAGCATATATCTCTTTAGTTCTTCATGGAACATTTTCTAATATAACTTAAATTATTTTTCTCTCCTTGAAGTCATCTAATACTTGATTTCTACTTAGAAATATTTTTAATACTTGATTTCTACTTAGAAATATTTTTCTTTTGTGATTTTTGATTTGATAGTGGAAACCTCTTACCTATTAATATCTTCCGTTAAGTCCTCTAAAAATATCTCCTCTTGCATTATGACCATTAAAATATACCCTCTTAAACCATTAGCCAATTAAAAATATTTCTTCTTACATTATGACCATAAAAAGATCTCCTCTTGAGTTATGACCATTAAAATATCTCCTCTTAATGCCATTAGACAATTAACATCATGTCTTTTTGCAAAAGTATCGTGAAAGCTTTCATTATTTCAATATGTGAAAGAAAATTTTATTTTTTCCCTTAAAATATGTACATCTTCAACCCTATTTAGATCGTGTAGGAGGACCACTATCACTATGTGGTCCATATCACTTCAAACAAACTCGACTTTTCCATGCTTTTTCATGTGAAGCAAAGCTGTTAATGATCGAACTTGGCTGCCTTGAAAGTGAAGAACTCTCTTTCTAAATCTTGCTTTGATCCAACCATGGCAAAGTATTCATCACTTCTGGTAAGATGGTATGAAAATCTTGTAAACTGTAATTAGATCATATACCATTTTGAGCAATATTTTATCTAAATTTACCATATGTTCAAGATAAAATAAGAAATGGTTTTGAGTTTTTAAATTGATTCAATGAGTGTTTAGGATTGTTCTTATTTTTGTACAAATTAATCCAATGACAACATTGGTTTTCAGTATGGTCTTTATCTATGTACAAACTTGTACTGTATGGTCCTTATCAGCTTTGTATAAACTGGTTACAGCATTTTCATGGTGGGTAGATTGTTCTTTTCTTATCTTATTAGATAAGATATGGCTTTGAACCAAGGGGCATGTAAGATGATCCTCTTCTTTATACAAAAATGGTAACCATGCATCTTCAGGACGGGCAGCTGGTGTCTTGGGCTCGACGTTGTCGAGACTCCGTCGCTACTAATCGTAAAACATCGACGCAGGGGACCAGTGCCACCATTAAATTCACTTGCTGCTGTTTCAGGAGTTTCGTTGACGTTGCTTATTTTACTCTTCTTACTTCACACGCTTTCTATTTATAACCAAACATACGCGCGGGCCGGCGTCGCTCTCTTTATCTATATATATATATATATATATATATACTCAGTCGAATTAATATATACACAGTCGAGTTAAGCTCGAGCTACTATTTACCCATTGATTATTACAGTTGACAAGTCTGTGAAGTGCTCAAGCCATGGCGATAGAAATCTCTTCCGTTAGCAATTTTATCCATATGAAGTTTCGTCCACTGCTGCGTTGCAGACACGACCTCTAAATTGTTTCTCAACGGCTTCCCGTACCTGAATCCAACCACAGTGGTGGCGTCCCACTTCAAGACATCGGCCCTCGGCGTTCCGGGCAACACGAGCGCCAACCTCTTGGGCTTTAACGTGACACTGACCAGTGCCAAAAACCTGCCGGGATTGAACAGCCAGGGAACGGCCATAGCTCGCATCGACTTGGCGAAGAGAGGGGTGGTTCCTCCTCACATCCATCCCAGAGCCTCCGAGATTACGTTCGTCGTTAAAGGGAAACTGCTGGTGGGATTCGTGGACACGTCCAACAAGCTCTTCACTCAGATTTTGGATGCCGGGGATGTGTTTGTGTTCCCAAGGGCTCTGCTGCACTTTCTCCTCAATATGGGGAATTCCACTGCTCTCACCATTTCGGCGTTCAGCACTCAGAGCTTGCCTCTCGTTGCATTTGGGTCGACGCCAGAGATCCCTACGGCTGTGCTGGAGAAGTGGAGATCCCTAAGAATCTCAGTGGAGGCTGAGACACCTTTAACAGCTAACTTGAAGGATTTCTTTCGTGAGTAAGAAAGAAATTGTGCTGGACATCATCAAATTAAATAAATAATGTAGATTGTGTAAGAGGACTTCACAACGAGACTTGTCACGTGAATTTAAACACAGTTTCTTGTAACATTTTAAAGATAGTTTAAATGGATGCGTGTTAATTTTTTAATGTCTGTTTTAGGGATTTCGAGTTTAAGGATTTAGTAAAGGATTTTGGTTAATGTGGTTGGGTATTTTGTTAAGACTACTATGAACTGCTTTTTTTTAATAAGGGAAGGAAAATCAATATTTTTAATATAAAATTTAAAAAAAAATCATTTAAAAGAGTAAATATGGTTTAATATTATATAATTTTATTTTAGGAAATAAGGTTGCAAAAATATTTTTAACAAATAAAATAACTATATTGTTTTTTCTTATATAAACAAAGTAACTTGAAATAATACTTATGAACCTTCCTCACATAATGAAATATGTACTCCTCACATATACATAATATCCAAGCTAATGGAGGGGTCAAAATTATAATACAATTGGGTGTTGTTGAAAATCATATACATTTTGAAGGCACAATCCACATCCCTTTTAGAATTTCACTTTCAAACTAAGACTATGAGTTATAATAGGGAAATTTTATGATGACTTTTTATGGTGAGGTTTGGCTTTGTTAGTGATATTTATCTTAAAACTTAACTTTGTGATAATGAAATATTCATTTTTATTTTATTTTTAAGTGTATTATTTTTCAAAAATAAGAGAAACACTCATAAATTATATGCAAGACATTATTTGCTATTGGACATAATTATATAGTTTATAACTTACATGTTATTGAATATGATTTGCACCATTTATAATTGAAAATCTTAGTATTAAAACTAATTTAGTTTTGGTCAACCAATTTATTTATTTAAACTTATGTATTATATGAAGTTTTAGATATCCATAAAATAAGGACTAAAATAATTAAAGTGAAACTATTAAAATACAGTTTTTTTTATTAAATTTTAATTCATAACTATATATTTTAATTTATTTGTATATATTCATCTTAAATTTAAAAAAAAATCTAAATTTAAAAGTTATTTATACTATTGGATTGTAAAATAAATAGTCATATCTAATTAAAAAATATTTTAATAAGTTTTGTATATTTATACTTTAACCATATTAATTGAAAATTAACATTCTTTAAACTTTGGTATTAATTTATTTTAAAATAAATCTTCTCATCCATTCATTATATATATATATATATATTTCTATCAAAAACATTTCAATATTTTTTTTATTCATATTTTTCCATTTTCCAATAAAAATTGTTTTTTATATCTTTACTTAAAAAACAATGTGCAAACTACTTTAAAAAATGGAATTTAAAACACATAGCATAGAAAGTTGATATAAAGGAATTCAATATAATGGAGAATTGAATAATTTTAATTTTATTTTATAAGCTATATGGAGGTCCTATACAGAGTGTCAGCTCTTCTCATGATAGAGAAAACAGACTCAAAATAAGTTTGGAAAAGTATCTTTAAAACAGTCATCCTATCTAGGAAACTAGTAATAAACGTCAACATTAATACTAGCAGAGCTACAGATAAGCATAAAAAATGGCCGAAACCAAAAAACCTTAAACAAGCAAGCATGGCTTAGTTACTGTTGAGTTTTGTCTGCTCCGGCTGGGTAGTCGAGTCCTTGGCTAAGGTAATTCCAAAGCGGCACACAAACTGTTGTTGGTTGTAAATAACTTGCTTCAACATGTCGTGTAATTCATCCTATTGCATAAGGATTTATGCCTAAGCCTCGTTGCAGTCGGTGAGAGCCTTGCCCAAGATCAGCTTGTGAGACCAGTGCAAGTCCAGAGTCTTCTGATACAGGGTAGCCCACCCCCTAGTGTTGCCAGGGTCAGGGACGAGGGCCTTGAACTCTTCGCAGATTTCCTCATCGGTCAGACAGTCGTGAGAGACTCTGGTGTCCTCTTCGGCATCTTGAATCTATGCCTGCACTTGAATTGGGATCTCAGAGTGGTACTTATGAGCCTTTTCAACCACGCCTCTCATGAGACGAACCGACGGAGTAGAGGAGGAGTCGCTAGGATGCTGAGCACTCTCCTGCTGGGTGTCCTGACGGGTGCAGACTCTCTTAGGAGGCGCCATGATGACGAGAATGGTAGAGTTGAAAGAATGCAAATTTTGAAGAATGGGGACTCTGAACCAACTAGTGTCATGAGGACAGGAGGAACAACTACTGAAAACCCAAAAAGTCGAGAGACAGAGGACAAGGGAAGTGGAGAACCAGTAACCAAAGGACCAGCAAGCCGAAGCACCAGAGCTGAAATGGCTAGAGCCACGGTAACTAGAGCAGAAACAAGGGCCAAAGAGAATCGCTCTCAGGCGAATAATAGAAGTAGATCCTTTTCTAAGCAGAGCCTTCAGCCGAGCATCAATGGACCTGGGCAAATGTTGAACAAAGAGAAGGCGGATCCTTGTAATATTAACCTAAGTGCCTGTAAAGCTCATGAGAGCGAAAGGATAGAGAAATTCATCCCAAATCATGGGTGTAATTAGAGCCATAGCCCAGAACAGGATAGGAATGATGGAACGGATAGCAGACTTGACAATCCACACGTAGGAGCAATTAAACCGTCGATGGGAGGTCGAGCTTAGGACATGCAGAGTGCTGAGGTAATTAATGTTCTATATGGGGCACGTGGGTGGGCACATGGGCAGACGGATCGTGATGCATGCTAGAAGGCAGGTGGCCAGAGCTAGAGGCGGGTGCATGGCGCACCGTGTAATCGGACACGGGGTTGGAGATGTAATCCGGCAGTTGGTTGTTGTTGTTGGCATGGCACGCATCTGACAGTCCAATGATGGTGCCAAGTGACTCGTTCTGCACCCGCTGTGGGGGGGATAGATCCTGATAGACAATGTCCATGAGTTGGTTCCTGTGTGGATGCTCCCTGAAGGTGAGCCAAGAGGAATCAATTTTGTTCTTGGAGGCATCAGCTCCATTATTGGAAAGATGGTCAGTGAGCTTGTTGGTCGTGCAGCGGACATGACTCATGCTGAAAACCTGGAAGTGATTTATAATATCATGCAGCTGTTCTTTGAGCCATTCAAGTCTCCAATGTTTGGAAATATTAGCGAGGGAAGTTCTGCAGTGAAGTCTGAGAGCAATGTTGATAATGATTTGAGAATCACCTTCAATGGTAATGGCAGGCCATCCTTCCCTGCGAGCAATTTTTAGGTTAGCCAAGAGAGCAAGGAGCTCTACCATGTTGTTGGTATTAAAGCCAATTCTTTCCGAGAAGATGTGAACGAGCTTTCTTGTGGTGTCTCTGAAGACTCCACCAATTCCAACTGGACCTGGGTTGCCTTTAGAGGCCCCGTCGAAGTTAAGCTTTAGGGGTAGATGCAGTGGCAAGAACCAGGTGGAGGGGATGTGGATGGAGGGGGAAGGGGTGGGAGGTGCAGGGTGCTCCTGGTCGAGAATGAAGTTCCATTCCACAAAGATGAGGCTTTCTCGAGGTTGACAGATGAGGTCAGTAGCAGACCAAGCAACCATCCTCATCATTTCCTGAAGATTGGAGTGAATGTGAGGGATGAGGCAATTCCAAGGATCCAATGCTTGTTAAGGAGCTGATCATTGAGCTAGGAGAGATAATTGAGGAATTGAATTTTTTGGTCCAGAGCTTGGGGACCATAAACATTAATGGTCATGCCTTTGTGAGTGGTGCCCATAACATGGAACCAACAAGAAATATAGTGGTGGCTGGAGAATAATCCATCCAAGCTTATGATATTGGGATGCTTATGATATTGGGATCCCAAGCTATGGCCATGCCTTCAAAAGCACCTTTAGCATCAATGGCTACAATTTCAGCATTCTTCCAGCAATTCTTGATGAATGAGCGGAGCTTAAGCTCCCAAGATTTAGTTTCTTGTAACATTATTAGAGTGGGCTTTTCCTTGAGGATTTTGTTTTTCATCATTCTTCGTTTGGAATTGCTGCCAATTCCCCTTATGTTCCAGCTGATAAATTTTAGCTCCATTAATTCAATGGTTGGAAGATTGTATTGATCTTGGCACTCATGCCCGAGTCAATTAAGTCCTCTCCTAGCTCACAAAGAAGTTATCTGTTGGGCTTTCTTCCTTTCTTCGTGAGCGCACTTTGGCCTTTGGAAATTTCCTTGCACTTTAAAAATTTTCCAACCCCCAATTGATTGTGATTGGAGGGAAGTGCAGCAGCATCTGATAGTGGGGGAATGTTCTGTTGTAGGGCTAGGGACTGATAGGCTTCTTTGAAGAGGTCCAACTGGCTCTGAGGGATGTTGTGTATTTCATTTTTTTCCCATGCTTCTTGAATGGCTTCTAAATCAAGTTCTCCAGTCTCCATGTCATCCAGGTCTGCAAAGCAGTCAACAGAAGGAGAGTGGAGCTGCGATTGTAGGACATCCTTGAAGATGGGATCCAGGAAGGTGGAGGCCAACACATTGGGAATGGGGGCAGAGGATTCCGGGAGATCAGGGATTTGTTGAGAAAGGACATAAAAGCTGTTGTGGCAATCCAGGTTGGTAGAAGTGTTGGGGGCATAGGTTTTCTTCCCTTTTCTCCTACGGTTGGTAGCTTTTGTGAAACCATCGTCATCCTTTCTGGTTTGGGCAGGAGGAGGCGGGGTTTGGCATTCAACGGAAATTCGTGGAAGAGGTCACCATGCTCATGGCATTTTCTGCATCTGAAAGGTATGTGTTCGTAATCTAATAGTTGGATCCATTTAATGTCCTGGTAGGAAAGACAGATTGCTTCTGGGAGAGCTGCTAAGATGTGCATGTAAATGCAAATTCTAGCATAGGAAGTGTAACGGGCAGCTAAGGTGGCGTCTGAGGCTTGAAAAAAGGTTCCTAGGGTATTGCCAATGCCGGCAAGGGTTTCCAGGTTCCAATATTCTTGAGGCAAAGAGTAAAGCCTTAGCCAAACTAGCACCACTTTGAAATCCTCTTTTTCTGGGCTGAAGTTCTCTTTCTAGTCTCGCATGTACAGTCCTGCAGAGTGCAAGAAGTACGATCCTCCTTGAAATATACGGTGCTTGTCTTCAAGATTCTGGAAAATAACCATAAAGAATCCTTTGGATCCCAATTTTAGCTCGCATTTCCCTTTTGGTTTCCAAGTATTGGTGATCCACCAGGTGAGATTCTTTTTCGTTTTCTATAATCCTATGAAGTTGAAAATAATGGCATGGTCATGCATGTATTGGATATGTTGGCTGACAAGATTAGACATTACTTCATACCTGGGGATTTGAGTCACCTTCTATTTGCATTTGTTGGTGCTTTTCGTCAGCTCTGTATTTTGTGCTGGCTCTTCTTGATTCTGGTTTGCAGGCTTCGGAGCAATAGAGGCAAGGTCTGCAGTTCCCTCTCCTCCTTTTCACGTATTAGGTCCCGATTTTTCAAAATGCAATCTCGAATCAGTTGATGTCAGTTCTGACCCCATCAGGAGGAGGGGTGTGAAGGTTTGAGTGCATCGAGCAGCTACTTGGCTAAAGGACGGTTTGGAGCGACCTCCACTTGAGCCTTCCATGGCAGAGACAGGGAGAAAATTGCAGGCAGTGAGGACAGGGTACATAAACCCTAGCAGAGCGCTCAGTCGTTTCTGTAAAGGAAGCTTTTAAGATATATAATTCAATGATATCTACTCAATGCTATTATTCGTGAAGAAAATGATATCTTCTCTTAGGGCCTCTACGACAACACTTACAATTGTCTTAATCTAAGTCAAACTCGGAGAATTGAATAATCTAAAAGTAATAAATATATATATATATTAAAATTACTAAATTAGAAAGAATTTTGTAGTTTTTCTATTTTGTTTTTATTTATCGAACAATTTGTTTTACTAAATAATTCTTAACATTTAAGTTTTTTTTTTGACGAAATAATTTTCAAGATTTAGCTTTTAAACATTGTTATTATTTTATAAAATAATTCTCAACATTTAACTTTCTTTTTTAAGTATCTATGGGAATTTGAACTTGTGACCTTCCATTTACAACTTTTCATCTCAATTACTCATTAACATTTTCTCTACCCCCATAGGCCACTCTCAACATTTAACTTTAAAAAAATGTCATTTATATTAATAGCAATAAATTATATATAAAGAAAAACTATGAGAAGGCCAAAAGTTTTCAAATCATATTGGATTTCCCCCAACTACTTTGTAGTAGACCACTTGATTCTTCAGAATATTGGAGTCATTTTGGTGACTATGCCCATGAAAAGAACACATATGAAGTTGTCTCGATTGCTAAAGGAAATATAGTTGGGAACAAACACAACCATTTTTTGAATATCATGTCTTTCCTTCTCTTCAACAACAACAGACTCAAGTGGTTGGCCACCAAGGAATAGAGTCAACTTTGATCCCTAATTTATCTTATAAAATGGCATATAACTTGGCATTTAGGCAGAGTAGTTTACCATAATAGCTATTTAATAACTAAAAAATAGAGTCCCTTAAAATATACATTTTTTCTTTGGTGATGTTCAAAGGTAATGCCTATCTATCTAACATCTTAAGCAATGACTATATTCCTATTCCCATCTAAGGTAGAATGAATGTTTGGAGGTGGTTTGGAGTAACTAGCTCAGGCATCCTAGGAGTGCCTATGCCAATGATATCTCCAGTTGTAATGACAAATTCCAATGATGGTTCCACATGTGGTTCATAGTCATTGTCCTCTGCATTCTGCACCCAAAACAAAACACTAATCTTACCATGAAAACAAAGAAAACATATAAGATTATAAAATGACTACTAAAATTGTAACTTAGTAATTACTTGAATCAGCTCCATCAGAAAATACACATCCCTGGTGTATAATTCAACATATAATTGTTTAACTGCTTGATGTAAATCTTCTGTAAGTGGATTTTCTTTTTCCCCAACACAGAACTTGTCTTTCCTGATCTTTTCAATATGTTCCTTGGGGGTCGCCATAAATGTCACCAAACACAATCCACAGTAAAATCCTTTATCACCAAATACAATTCACAGTAGAATCATGTCCATAAAACCTGTCATTAAAAAAATTAAAAATAAAAACCTAGTTCAGTATAAGCAGACATGAAAATAAAGAATAAAGTCACATGGCCCGAGTCACTTGAATCATGACGAATTATTTTTCTTCAATCCTATGCCAATATGATTCCTTGGATTTCTAGAACAATCAAACCCACGACCTAGAGAAATGGCTCAAGTTTCTCCTCTGTTGTTATGTTTGGCCTCAAATTTGTGAAAGGCCTAAGGATAAGGCCATACTTATCACACTGCAAGATACTCTTGGGCACTTCCAAGATGTAAGAGCCTCTGAAGTTGCTCTCAAGATTATTCGAGAGTGAGCTAGAGACTATTGTAGTTCACTGTGACAATCATAGTGGTATCAACCTTTCTGAGAATCCAGTGTTCCATGACAGGAGTAAACACATTGACATCCGGTATCACTTCCTCAGATATTGTGTTCAAAGAGGAACCATTTGTTTGGAGTACACATAGACATATGAACAAGTAGTAGACATATTCACCAAGGCACTTTGCAAACACAAGCTTGTGAAGTTCAGAGACAAGTTGGGGTTGTTACCGAATCCCTTCCTCATTGAGAGGGAGTGTTAAAAAGTAACAACGATGGAAGGTCTTCTTGCATGCATGTGTCCTTGCATGCAAAAGACATTAATTGGAAGCCAATTCTATTTTAATTAATTTTTCCTAAGTTCACTTTGGAAAATTAATTAAAGTGATCTAATTAATTATTGACTTAATGAAACGTTTTTTATAAAGTGTAAGTGAATTATTTAAAAGTGATGGCAAGATCTAATCTTGGCCATCTAATCTCACCGGTAGATCTCAACCTTAGATCTATAGTGAGATTAGGTTATTCGCTTAGCATTGT
Organism: Larix kaempferi; assembly: GCA_027924585.1. NCBI lineage: Eukaryota > Viridiplantae > Streptophyta > Pinopsida > Pinales > Pinaceae > Larix > Larix kaempferi. The sequence continues at coordinate 600,059 of BSBM01001099.1, forward strand.
TATAAAAGAAAGATCAATTGGTGGAGAGGACACACAATTGCATTCCGACAGAGACATAGAAAAATGAGTGTGACAGAGAGAGCTTTGAGAAGAAGACGAAGGAGCAGAAATCCATAAAATGAAGGCAAATTTGCAAAAGAGAGAAACAACAGTAAGTAGAGGTAACCGTATAGAATTCCGTATAGTCCGTATATTACAGTCCGTAATTCCAGAATTATGTATAATCCTTAATGAAAATAAATAAGGATAATCAACAAAAGGGAGGAAGAAAATGAAAATAAATTACCTGATAATCAACATAAGGAATCCAATCTGACACTCAAGCTCAAATTGAGAAAAATGACAAGTTCAAACTCAAGACCACTCTGAGGTCCCCCATAATAAAGGGTCTAAAACTTGTGATTAGGTAGATCAAACCATGGAAAATTTTGTTATTCCTAATGGAAAATTTGGTTATTCCTAAGAAGGCTATAGACATTAGGAAGGGGGACAAAGGAAAGAGCATAATAGATGAATGAGTCATCGCGATGAGCAATCTAGATAACTTTATAAAATCTGCGAATACACCCATACCCAATCTAGTACTATTGTTGCAAATTTATAGATAATAGCTTACAATTGAAAGAAGTAAACAATTGTCAAACAAAAAGATAGAGAAAACTTGACTTGAATGATATTGGTATGTGCAATAGAAGTGGAAGTCCCTGATACAAAAATTTGGTAGCTTTGGGTTTAGCTAATTTGATAATGAAAAATGTCACTTCGGAAAAATCTCAAGATAAAGAAAGGGACACAAAATAATATGAAGGCATTATTACATTGCTTGAAAGCCAAGTAAATTATTACAAAGTCATCTTAAGGAATGGATACAAAGTTTATTGAATACCCTTGAGGTATACAACAAAAATTCAAAGGCTATAACAGGTTTCTACAAAAAGACAAGGCATCTACTTAGGTAAATTGTTAAGCAATTTAGATGGATTCTCATTAACATGGAGCATACGATCTTCCTTTTATTTCTTTATTTTTGAAAACCCCCATCTTTTATTTGTTTGAATCTCTAATGAATGACATTATCATTAACAAATACATTTTAACATTTTTTTCATATACTCAACAACTTTATTTTCCATGATCTTTTCTCTTCCGCATAATTTCCATGACCTCTTTTCTTTGGGGATTTATTGTATCACCTACCAAGTGTCTTCTACGCAAAACATCCAAAGTGGAATTATTGGATCGTTACTGATCGTAAAACATTAACGCAGGGACCAGTGCCACCATTAAATTCACTTGCTGGTTTCACCAGTTACCTTGTTTGTTGTTTATTTACTCTTCTTACATCCAACAACCTCTCACGCTTCCTTCCCGTGTATAACCAAACATCATCGTCTCTCTCTCTCTCGCTATATATATACACTCAGTCTATCGTTAAGTATTCAACCATTGGTTATTCCACTTACAAGTCCTCTGGATATTGAAAGTCTGTGGAGCGCTCTAGCCATGGCGATTGAAATCTCTTACGTTGGCTATTTTATCCGTATGAAGGTTCTTCCATTGCTTCTAATTCTTGCGCTTACAATTACTCAAGTTAAGTGCGCAGATCCGGATCCTCTGCAAGATTTCTGCGTTGCAAACACGACCTCTAAATTGTTTGTCAATGGCTTCCCGTGCTTGAATCCAACCACAGTGGTGGCGTCCCACTTCAAGACATCGGCTCTCGGCGTTGCGGGGAACACGAGCGCCAACTCCTTCGGCTTCAACGTGACGCTGACCAGTGCCAAAAACCTGCCGGGATTGAACACCCAGGGCACAGCCATGGCTCGCACCGACTTCGCAAAGACAGGGGTGGTTCCTCCTCACATCCATCCCAGAGCCTCCGAGATTACGTTCGTCGTTAAAGGGAAGCTGCTGGTGGGATTCGTTGACAGCTCCAACAGGCTCTTCACTCAGAATTTGGTGGCCGGGGATGTGTTCGTGTTCCCCAGGGCTCAACTGCACTTTCTCTTCAATGTGGGGAATTCAACTGCGACCACCATTTCGGGGCTCAACAGTCAAAGTCCCGGCGCTCAGATCGTGCCACTCGCTGCTTTTGGGTCGAAGCCAGAGATCTCTCCCGCTGTGCTGGAAAAGGCGTTTCAAATTAGCAGCAAAGAAGTGAAGAAGATCCGTAGCAATCTCATTGGAGGCTGAGCTTAAGGATTTCTTTTCCGAGAAAGAAAGAAATTGTGGTGTACATCATCAAATTAAATAATTTAAATAATTACACCTATGGCTTACAATTTGGGCTCTACTAGTGTTTATGTTTTTTTTTAAATTGTATGGTCAAATTTGAAATAAACAATTTAAAAAATAATATAAAAAATAAATGTAGTTATGCATAGATTTTTTTTTTCCTGCGAAAAAATTGTTATTAAAATAGCTGAATCAAATAATACATAATTATCTCCATCATATCTGATTGTCCCACATGCATCCCCACAAAAGGAGTGATCTGTGCTATCTCAAACATAGCTCCCAAAAATCACTATATATATCTAGTATCAAACTCATAGATCCGTGATCATCTGAATGACTGAGTCAAATTACAAATTAAAACTTATGACCAGCAGACTATGCAAATATTCAAAATCAAAAGATTACAAAAGACTACATCAAAGCATGATGTTATGAGATCCTACATCAATCATCTTGTTATCCCAAAGTTCCTCCCAAAGCACAATATCCTCCTCTCCTTCCAGCGCCAGCTTTGATAGACGATCCGCCCGCCTGATCATTGTGTTCACGGAAAATATGCTCCAAAGTAAAGGAATAGAAGCACCGAAGTTCATCTTTGATTCTTCTACACCAACAGACCAACTCTAATACATTAATATCAAATTCACCTCTGGCCCATTTGATGGTCACACGTGAATCTCCGAAGATTTTGACACTTGACAAGCCAAAGATATGTGCAACTCTGAGAACACACCATAAGGCCAAAAGTTCTGCCTTCATATTAGTACCTCTACCACATTTGAGACGGAGTAAGAACTGATGATGTTGATTTATAATGATCACACCACCGGCACCACAATTTCCAAAGTTAGCAGCACCGTCAAAAAATAGAACAGGTTCCTGAAAATTATACTGGAAATCACCGATATTCCTCTGGACATAAACAACATCATCATTCTGATATTACAAAAGTGTGAAAGTATAAAATTGAACGTTCCATGTACATTTGGAGAATGTTCATCAAATGTGACTTTGTTTCTCACATACCACACGGTCCAACAAATAAAGATAGGCAATGTAACATATAGTTTGCAGTTCTTAATCCACTCCTTCAGGCATGCATCCAATGAGGGACCCGCCCATACACAGCCAATACCAAATAAATGGTAGAATTTCTCCCAGAGAGAAATTGTAAAAGAACAGTCAATAAACAGATGTGTCACTATTTCCAAATTCATCTTGCATAAGATACAACGATTGGGCCCAACCCATCCAATCAAGGATAGATTGTCCCAAGTCTTCAGGCGATCCATTAAAAGGAACCCACAGAAACATTTCATCTTCAATGGTAAATTCCAGTGCTAGATCTTCCTATACCACCAATGATTAGGAAAAATGCAACATCTTCTGATCATGCAATCATATGTAGACTTAGCTGTAATAATACCTGTTGCTTCATTTCCGGCCCAAACCACAACATCCTCCTTAGCAGAAATACGAATACCAACAGCATTCAATTCATGAATGTATGATTCCCATTCTTCACACAAAGGCCGTGGAAAAATTTATATCTATAGCACTAAACCAATAACCAGCAACATCATCTTTAACAATACTGTTGATGGTAATCAATCCAGCTCTTCTCAAGAATGCAGAAAGACCAGGAAAAAATGTATAAGACTCGTTAAACCCAAGAATTGGGTCCACTCCAATAGCAACCTCAGACCCATTACTGATTTTCCAACATATTTTATGGGCAAACCAATAATAAACCTTCATGAATCCTCTCCAAATCGGGGAAATACCCCGCAACTTCTTCCGCGGCTGTCTCAACCAATATGAGATTTTGGTATTGATATATTTACAATATATAACATTGGACCACAGGGAACCACCATATATAGCTCGCCAGAGGCTCTTCAATCTCAAAGCATCACTGAAAATAGACAGATCTTTCAAACCCCAACCACTAGAGTTAAAAGGCAGAGATAGTCTCTCCCAGCCAACCAAAGACAAATTAGCTCGCTTAAGTCCACCAGTCCATAAGAAGTTAAATAGAAGCCTTCTTAATGAATTAATCACCGAGAGAGGGACAGGAAGGAGAGAAAACCAGTAGACCGACGTTCCCAACAAAACAGATTTAGCCAAAGTTAATTTGCCACCAATAGATAGTAATCGATAAGTCCAGTGAGATATTCACGATTCAAACCGCTTGATAAGCCAGTCCCAATCTTTAACCAGATATCCATTGGGTTTCAGAAGAAAACCCAAATATGTAAAGCCATCAATAACACTATAACAATTATATGGGACAAATGACTGTATATCTGATACCCAAAACATTGTCAACCAAATTTTGATAAAGACTAGACTTCCTCAAGCTCACTCTCATGCCTGAGGCTTTACAGAAAAGTTCAATAATACCATGAAGGGTTTTCCATTCTTCCATCGACGCCATCCCAACAATCAACACGTCGTCTACAAATAGAACAAGAGTTAAAAATAGATCCTTTGCAATTTTTATGCCCTTGAAATTGCCCTGCTCCTTATCTTGCTTGATCAACCTGCTTAATCCATCCATAACCAAAATAAATAACATAGGAGACATCGAACAACCTTGACGAATCCCCCTTGAGCAACTAAAGAAAGATGTAGGAGCACCATTGACAAGTATAGAAATATTCATAGTATTAACACAAGCCATGATCCATCTAATAGCCAAAGCTGGCACTCCAATCTGAATTAGCAAGATCCTCAGGAAATCCTAGTTTACTCGATCATAAGCCTTTTCAAGATCCAACTTGAACAAAATAGCACTGCGTTTCTTACATTTAATAGAATGAAGCAACTCTTCGACAATACCAACAGCATCATGAATCTACCTGTTCTGTAAAAAACCAAACTATTCAGGTGTAATGAACTTGGAAAAGACTGGTTTTAGGTGACAAGCAATGATCTTGGAAACAATTTTATATGCCAAATTGCACAGTGCAATGGGTCTGAAATCAGCAAAGGTCTTAGGATCATTCACCTTTGATATTAGAGTGATAAAAGTAGAGTTTAATGCTCCAGAAATATACCCTTGACTTCTAGTGAATTCGGCCATATTAACAATATCATCACCCATTATATCCAAAAAGTGCAAAAATAGGTCCATGGTCTAGCCATCAGGGCCTGGACTTTTTTCTTTAGCAAACAATTTTAATGTGCTCTCCACTTCATCAAGTGTAACCACAGAGCATAATAAATCAGCATCATCCTGGTCGGAAAACCTAGGAAACAAATGGGCAACTTCAAGTTGTGAGGACAAATCACACCTTTTGTCATCAGAATATACATGTGCAAATGCTTATAAGCTTGTGCCTGCAACTCCCCCGCACCAGCATACACAGTCCCAGCATCATCTGCCAGTTTCCAAATAGTGTTATTATTCCTCCTAGCAGATGCAAATTCATGGAAAAATCTAGAATTTTTGTCACCCGACTTAACCCACAACGCCCTTCTTTTCAAACGCCATTCCTTCTCTTCCATCAGACATATCATTTCCTTCTCGGTCTCCAATTTTTTAAGCCTTTCCAAATCAGGACCAATAAGTGGATTCTCAATATTAAGTAAATAAAGCTGCTGTAACTGTGCATCCACATCAACCAGCAACCACCTGTCCCACTGTTTCTTTCTATGAATCCAACTAGAAACCTTTCCTTTCAAGAGTAGTTATGCATAGATAACTAGTAGGAAATGCATGATTCACTAGTAGTTATGCATGGAGAAAAGTAACTTGTTTGTGTCACTTAACTTTTGTGACCTATCAATATCCACCCGCCAATAAGTTAATTGACTATGCTAGTGTAAAGTGTGTAAGAGTTTACACGTTATTCAAACACAATCTCTTACGATGATCTATATATATTATTAAATATTTTTAATAAAGTACCAATTCACATTTAACAAGTTTGGTTAAAATGGATGCATCATATTATTTTAAGTTTTTATTTTTTATTTTTAAGGGATTAAGAGTTTAAGGAATTAGTTAAAGGGTTTTTGGTTAGTGTGGTTAGTTATTTTATTGAGTTATTTAATTTGATATTTTTGAATGTTAGATAAAAAAAATTATAATAAATTTTGATCTTATTTTTATAAGTAAATTAACCTACAATCTACTTATAAAATAATAAATAAAACAAGAGTTGCAAGCAGTGATATCCATGACATTAGCTTGCAGCATAGATGTATGGGCATGCATAGACATGCAAATGAGAATTGAAAATGCTAATAGAGGTGGGATATCAAGGACAATTGCATATGAGAATATACCAAGGACAATTGCATCCCATTTTTCTCCCTTATGCAATGCTGCTCTAACCTACCCAATCTGACCCAATCCAGTAGAGAGATTGTGTGTTGAACTTGGCTTCCCTGATGCAGCAGAATTCAGCTTCACCTTGTGTGTCTTCTTCAAGTTTGATGAGCTGGAGGCACCCAGTTTAGGAACTAATGAAAGTGGCTTTGACAATAGTGACTTGCTGCTTGAGGGATGCCCACCAATTTTGGAGGATTCCCCTAGTTCCTTATCTTCAATTCAGTTAGCTTTGAGATTAGTCACTCTAACACTACCCCCGAGTCTTTTAGGGTAATGAGTACTCTGTGCCTCATGATTTTGTTCTCTAGAAAAATAAGTACCCCGCCTAGGAAGTGCATTTCTCCTGTACTTGGTCTTCCAATACAAATATGCAAGGAAGGGGAAGTCTAAAAGGAAACCTTTTTCTCAGGAAAAGTATCTTGTTATCAACCAAACTCCTTAATGTATAAAAACCTTGCGGTGCATTTATCCTTAGAATAACAAAAAAACATGTGCCTTGTGCTTCCAATTGCTACAATGTAACCTACATATATTCAGAATAATAACTTAAGTATTTGGATCAAAAGTAAGCATGTCAATATAAATAACAAATTGCAAAGTTTAGACATAGATACATGCATACAAAATGTGCACAATAATCAACACTCATAATTTCTATCATTAGTGGATCTAAGAAAGTTCCTTAGTTGATACAAGTTGATCTTACATCGATGTTTGATGATTTTATACATAGTGGCAATGTCCCTGCGAGGGAGCATACTAGTGGTAGCATGAAGCCGATTGAATGTGAAGAATAAATTTAATTGAGAATTAAAACTATTTGGGGATCAAAACCAATTTTCTGCATTGAAATTTGTTGTCTGTATGGGACAAAGAGACTACCAGTTTCCTGACAAGATTTAGCATGCATTTCTAAGATATTTCTAATTTAGTTTACCATTCAAGCATTTTGGACAAAATTTTTAGTCACTTTGTACTATTTGCATAGTATAAGCTTGCCAAACCTTGAAAAAAATTCACCAATGCAACATAAAACATTAGGTTCAAGCTTTAGTAGTCTGTGAATCTTGACCTTGTGTGTGGTTAGTCCTTATAAAGTAAAAAAGTTTCTAGTAGAGGGTGTCAAAGTTAAAAATATTAAGATCACACGCCTACAATATCGACTTACATGCTTATATTCTAGTACAAAAAATAGGGAAGAGGAGCATTGCAACTGAGTAATATAGGATATTACCTTGGAATGTATGGTATGACAGACTATGTTGTTAATGGCAGTAGAAGAAACATTCAAAACTTCAAGACTACCTTCTTCGAATGCTAGTAGAAGATCAGAGCACACAATTTGATGTTCAAATGTGTTAGTCCAAACCTAAACAACTAAACTTCTAGATTGTATTTTCATTGTAGGGAATTCCCATTTGGATCCCCTAATCGGCAGAGATTTAGTGAAAAATTTATCGTTGCAAGATAATTGCATGGCCTCAGATGAAACTTTTGCAATATTAACAAATTTAGCCTTCATTTTATCTCTTTCCAATGAATGATCATCGAATTTTTGCGATAGATGTTGAACGTAATGTACTTGGTCTGATACTACACATTTTCCCTACACAATATGAGATCAAAATTCCATTAATTTAAAACCCTAGTGAGTATTGTTGAAGTCTCTAATGCAAAAAACCCTTGTGACAATCCAAGGAAAGCATACCCAACAATTTTCACCTGGAAGCAAAGATATGGCAATTGACCAATTTTCTGAATCTAAATTTGGCTAGTCTATATCACGTCTATATGAGACAAAAAATCATCAAATCAAAATTGATAACCAAATTTTCCAATGAGAAATTGCTTTGATGTTATATCCCTAGCAGTTGATGTTATTTCCATTGTTTTGATAGACAGGCCCAAAAGTAACTTTGTGTCCACATCAACATGAGAATACGAAGAAATTGGGGAAGACTTGAGATTATGCCGCCCAAGCATAAGCTCTAAAAAAAATGTTAGTGGCTTGTTAAAAGAGATCGATCAGCGCATCAGATAAGCAGGATTACGAGAACAAACAAGGACAATGTCACAAATGCTTTAACTAGCTAAAAAAATGTCAAAGCCATTTCAAATATCAACATATCATAGTCTACAAAATTAGTAGAGAACTATATAAACCAACAAAGAGACCCCATACTATAAAAATTAGTTTAAACAAATTAGAATATAAGTATGGAAGGCATCAAGGATAATTTTAGGGGCGAAATTTAGCCCATGGGCTATTTTTCCATGTTTTTTTCCAAAAAAATATTCGCCAATTTGCATTTTTTGAAGCCCCATTTCACCCAATTTTTTGGGGGGTAAACTTTTTTCACTCTAAAAATCACCAAATTATTATATAAACTATATAAAATCCTTAGAAATTGAATTAATTTCAGAAAAAATATCGCCAAATATTTTATAGTTGACATTTTAAGAATTGGTAAGCTTCGTCGAGGTTTATACACTTTTAAATAAGTATGGGTCCTTAAAATGATCCCTGGAAGGCATATTGGATGCGATCGTTCATATATTTCAATCACTGACATATCATAACGATAATCCCTCAAATTGAAGTAGTGGTAGACAACCTAGTTTTCATTAAAGACCTTCTGACATAACATAAAAGGGTAAATTTTTTTTGCATTGTAATAGCCCACTAATCTTTTAGGTATCTTTATCAGTATGAAAATATTGCTCAAAAAATTGAAAATACGAGCCTGAGTAGTACTTTTTGCAAGGACAGGCCCTTGTATTCCTTGGTGAGTAACTTGGTGTAGTATTCGTCCAATGACTGTGTCTATGAGATATGCTGCCAACCAACCATCATCTAGAGTAGTGGTTCCTATTGGACCATTAGCTCTTGGTAACTTTGATCCCGTTGATTTTCCATCCAATAAACTATGTTGAACCAATTTTAAAGGGTTTTGTATATCTTCCAACCATTTTGATTTCCATTTTCTCACATATTTGTAACACAATAAAACCAAACCCATGAAGCTAAACAAAATGCCAAGATTGAAGCCAATCTAAAATATATGACATTTCATTGCATGATTTGTGTAGCTGCTCAATTTGATTTTTTTTATTAGATTTACATCGGACTATATTTTGTGTTGAAAGAGAATTGTTTATCATTATTATATAATATCCAACAAAAATCTTTGAACACAAAAACCCCAACTAATAAATAGGTTTGTTTTCATAACTACAGTTGGAAGAAAATGAGGTTCATCCTAGAGTGTCTAGTAAAAAAGTTAAGAAAAAGAAACATGTCAAAAAAAGCACTCGTAGTTTCCAAAGCTTGTGCCTCACCTTTCCTTTAATATATTTTATCTATCAGTTGTAATCTTCCTTTGAGACATAAATGCTACATCTAATCTTTTCAATTGTTCCAAAAGCCTCACAATAGCTAAAATTTATCAACATGCTGTAATATGAAAAGCATAGCATTGAGTACTTAACTCCAACCTCATAGACACCAAATCACACACGCCCTTGTAGACTGCAAAGGGGATTTTGATTGTAGTTACTGGGGACTTATTTATATGACAGTTACGCACATAATTTTCCAAAAAAATACCATCAAGGTATAACAACCTTGAGCTAAAATGGCATGTATAAAAATGATCTTTTTTTTGAAATGTTTGTAAAAGGTAAGCAATACGAAAACATCACCTCTGAGGTGTAGAGAGGGTCGTCGTAGAGGTCATGATACGAATGACGCAGAGTAATGGACCATGGATCGCTTGTTTTTCGTTATGACAAATGGCATGGTCATCTGTGTAAAAATAAGTGAATAGTGGGAAAAAATGGTAGGTATATGGAAGCATAGCACATGCACAAGGAGTCATTGTTTAGTGGAGAGAAATAAGTGGTGATTTGAATGAAGGATAAACCTTGCTTTCAGTTAAACATCCAATACCATACTTAATTTCTCACGTAGGAGTATACAAACAATGACAAGGATGGCAGGACTGCAGGGTGACAAGAAGCATGTACCATTCAACCATGTCTCATCAACCTCCATTTCTAGCTAATAGGATAACACAAAGGCTATCATGATGTTCGCACGCAGGGAATCACATGACAAAAAATGATCCAAAGGAAATGTGGTTCAGCAAGAATATTAGGGTTAGCTTTTGTTTGGATAATAATGTATCAGCATGACAGGGGGTAACATATACCAAATGGCACACGGGTTTATTGGTGGGACAAGCATCCTTGGTATCATGTGACTGCACGGACTACGAGGATGACACGGACCAGGAGGATATGGTCGCCGAGACTCTCTCTCCAAATTACGAGGAGTGTTCATTCAAACTCAAAACATTGGAAAACTTAGGAAAATAAAAAATCGATTGCGTACGGGAAGATTAATATGTCTAAAATGACAACAATACGCCATAGACATAACAATGAAATTCAGACCATTAGTATAAAATATTTAAAATTAACTAAAAAATAAAATAAATTATATATTTTTCTTTATATAAAAGTTGTGTTTCAATACAATCAAACAAAACTTGCCTAAATAAAATAAATTATAAAACTCATTAATTAACTGACAATTTCACTACATACCCATGCATTTAGGCGCTGCAAAATTTCTAAGTTACTAGATTCCTCAACATTTCTGAGTCATCAATTCACCACACGTCAAAACTTCAACAAATGGATTTTTCGTTTCCACGAAAAATAATAAGGAATTGACTAGACGTTTAAACGGATTTAAACCTATTGAAACTCTAAGATTTTCGGTTTTCAATGAAAAGGATTTAAAGCGATTGAACCAATCTGCATGCGAAAATCCTCAGAAAAAAGAAAACTAGAGCAGCAAAACGGAAAGACTTAACATGTGGCTAGCCATGATTGAAAATATCATCTGCATCCATCCAAAAGGAAATTAACATAGAAAACCTGATATTTAATAGATAATGGTGGAACGAAGGATCAAATATAAACAATATTGTGACTAATGCTTAACCAGCACTTCAAAATTAATTATTATGAAATGCTTTTTTTTTTTAAGGAAATCAATATTTTTAATATTAATTTTATTAAAATTTAAAAATCCTTAAATATTGTTTAATTAATTTATAGGTGTTTATATTTTAAAATTTAGGTTGGACTAACAATATTTATAGTTAGAACAATAACACACAACTTGTGCATGGCTCTTAACTTTAACCTATCTATGTTTACCACAAATTAAGTGATTATACTAGTGTTAAATAATTTTAATATAATAGAAATATTAAAAAATATTCAATTTATTCATTAATATGTAATTACAATTTTAACCAACATTGTTTTACCAAACTCTAATACAACTTTAACAAATATTATTTAATCAAATTCTAATAATAATGAACCAAAACATTATCAATATGCATTATATATCATTTATATGTTTGTTATATATTAGATAAACATTTTTGTAAATTGGATTTTTCATTGTTTACAAATTGTTTTTAAATTATTTATATATATGCTCTTTCATTTCGTTTCTCACATAAATATGGATCAACTAGCCAAGTGGAATGTGTAGGTGAGCAGAAGTAGACAAATGAAACTCATGGGAAGTTTACATTTTCCCCAACCTATCCCAAGCTTAGGATAATTAACTCAAGTTAATTATGTTAATGCATTTTAATTAAAGAGGATTTATAAACCTTGGGATAAAATGATCAGTGACTTTTAAATTATAAGTCACTAGGGTCATCTCCCCCCTAAACCCCCTTCATACTTTCCCTCTTGTGGAACCATATCCCCTCATCTCTTCTTCATCATTCTTTGTTTGTAGTAGTTGTGGCTTTTATATTAAACATAAATGTACATAATTACATCATCTTTGTCATGATATACCATTCATGCCTGGATTCTTGGCCCTACATGCCTAAAATCTAGTGCTAAAACGATTCTAATATATCCCATGTCCCCTCCTAAAGGCCAAATATGCCATAGAAATATTCTATGTGGTGATTTGTTAGGTTAATCTTAACTTGATTAAAGATTCAAGGATTTCTTAACAAATGGTATGAGAGATCATGGAAGGAACATGTAACTATCTTGGAATTTATTGCTTGGAGAAATCTTAAAAGATGTGCATGTGTAATGGTTGGAAATGTCTTGGAAGCTATATTTTCTTGCATTGAACCCAAGCTACTCATACAATGATCCATGGAAAAATAATGGATGTGGTAAATATCACAAATTAAAGTGATAGTTCATGGGTGTGTGAACCATGGTAAATTAAGCTAGAAAGGCATGGTAAAAATTAAGGATGACCACACGAAAGATGCATATGAAGAAGTGATTGATTTACTGGAGTAATTTTTATGTTGATGGATTTAACCACAATGTAAATGTGCATACGACTGTAAGAATTGTTTAGGCATGCATACCTTTGGTTTATTGGGTCACCTATGAAAAATATAGACATATATTTAGGTAGACAAAAGATGGGGGCATGCTGTAACTTAGATACCTCATTAAAAATTTTAGGGTGGTTAGTATTTACCCCAAGTCAATTTTAAAGGGAGGAATGTTAGGTTAATATTGACTCCGTTAAGAGTCAAACATGGGTTTACTCTTATTGGTTTATTGGCTTATAGTTTTTGGGTAACCCATGGGATTGCATGTGAGGAAGCCTACCTAAAGGTTTGAGTAACTCAATTTGTAAAGTATGTAAGAGTAGTCAATGAAAGACCATATTGTAAAGTGTGTAAGAGTCACTCCAAATCAACATATTGTTATTTTTTCACATTTGCAATGCCAGTAACATTAACTTGCACTAATCCTGCATTCTGCAAAAGACTAATCCTTCTCTTCCCTTCTGGTTCCATATGGCTCTCAATATCTCATTTTTTTAATTGTATTTCTAATTGTTGTCACTTGCTCACACATTATATGGAATCAATATGGATTGAGATATTGAAGAAGAAAAAAATGGATATATTCTTATTGATTTATCTTCCAAATGCTTGAAGGAAAATTATGAAGTATATTTTGGAAGGGTTTGTCTTTAGTATTAGTAATTTTTCTTGTAAACATAACTTAGTCTACATACTATAAATGTGATATTGAATTGGAATCATATGTCAACTAAATTTCTTGAAATTTATCCTTTTATTTTATGGATTTTATTATTGTGGTAAATTACTATATCATTATAAAGATTAGATGTTGTGATAAAGGATCATCTTGTCATTTTCTCTTATCTTAAATAAAATAGTTGTTATTGGTATAATATAAAGTAAGAATGAGAAGAAGACTAATGAAATATAACTTCAAAACCATTGGATTATTGCTTCCAATTGTCATAATATACCTTGAATATGCTTGTGATTTTCAAATGGATTATTTAGGGGTTATGGTGATTTATTTCAATGTTTCTTTCTGTTTGACAAAATGATTTTTTTTATGTTAAGATAAAACTTCTTTGTTCTTTGAATATTATTATTAAAATAATATGTTTGAACTTATTAACTATAATTTTATATATTCTTTTGTATATTATGTTATGGAGGATTATGGACTTTCACTTATGATGCATGATTTTTTTAACAAAATTTCTTTATTTTTTTAATATTATTATTGAAATATATTTTTGAACCTTAATTTTTAAATAATATTTAAACCCTAATTTCTAAATAATATTTTGTGTATATATCAGAATCATTGCATGAGAATTGATTTGTGTTGGACTGATGGCGTCGAAGGGGGTTTTTTGGGGATTTTCTGCAGGAATTTACCAGGAATGATGGTTGATCAGACGTTTTGTGGGTTTGCGACAACTTGGAGTCAAGCTGATTTGCTCAATCAGCCGAGTACCATCCAAGTATAAAAAACATGGGAAGTGTTTGTTCATGTCGCGGCCTACTTCTCGTGCTTTTCAACTTAATTTTTTTGGTTTTTTCTTGAGTTGTGTCTAGTTCCATTTTTGGCTAGGTTCTTACTTGGTTACTAAGTGTGCCCTAGATCCTTTTTTAGTTGGTTTTCTTTCTTCGTGGATACTTTGGTAGTTGGTGACTCTTCGATCTATTGGGGGCATCTGGTGGTGTGTCTAGCAGGTGGCGGTGTATGCCTCTTTTCCCGGTTTCCCCCATCATGGATAGGGTTCACTCTTTCTCGGGACAACCCTTACTTTCTGCTCCGTTCTTGTCTACTTTTCTTGCTGATCGGTCTGCGCCTGTTTCTTCCAGGACTACCAAACCCTGTGGTTTGAAGGCTAAGTGTCGTTGACTCCTTAAAACCTACGAAGCCCGGGCCTATGTTGATAGATTTGACATAGATTCTGATTACAACTTTGATCGCATTGGTCTCCTCGCGGAGAGAGCTCTCGTCGGATGACTGGAATTTACCTCTGGTACTAAACTTGAAATTGTCGATTAGGTCAACAAATATTGGGTTCCGGTGACAGGCATGGCCCCGAGAATCAATATTCTAATGAATCAGTGGGTTTTGTTTGTTTTCTCTGAACCGGAGCATTTGGAAAAAATTCTCTCGATTTTTTGGGAGTTCAAGAAGGGTTCTCTCTATCTCATGCGCTGGCACATAAACTTTGATCCCCTAAAGGAATTCTAGGCAGTGCGGCACCTGTGGATGATCATCCCAAGTTTTCTTATCGAGCTATGGATAGAAGATGTCATAATGGGTTTGGAAAACTTGGTTGGTCGATTTGTCAGATTGGACAAGCAAAATATCTATGGCATGGATAAGAGATATGCCAAGGTCATGGTGGAGCTTGACCTGCGTATTGGCTTACCTGCGGAAGTGGAGATTGCATGGGCTATTAGGGTTTGGCGTCAACAACTTGATTTTTTCAAAATTCCCTTCAGATGTTTTTCCTGTCACAAGGTAGGTCATGTTCGGGCAAACTGTCCTCGTTCTCGACAGCAATATGAGTACTCTCCATTATCTGGGCATTCTTCTCCTAAAGACGGACCATCAAAGCCACTTTCTCCGATTACGGGTAAGTTTGATGCTGAACATCTTGCCTCTTTCCCTGTTTTGTCTTTTGATGAGTTAGCATTCATTGAGGATTCGGAAAAAGCCCTTTCTAAATGAATCTCTAAAGGGGAAATTTTGATGAGGCATGATCTTGTTACGGGTAATTTGTTGGCTAAGCACGATTTTGCTTCTTCCCTGTCTGTGGTTGGCCGTAATCTGCTTTCTGTGCTGGAGACAGTTGCTACATGTTTAGAGACTTCTTTCCCCTCCCTTGGTCGATTGAGGGTTTTGACCCTTCAAACCCTATCCACATTCCATCTATAGCTTCGGGGGGGTTGGGTGGTGCTTTTGCTTCTAGTTCAGAAGTGGGTGTCGGGTCCTCAAACACTTGCTCCATTCTTGTTGAGATTTCTAGGGAGACGGGTAATGTTTCTATCACTAAACTAGATATTGTCCACATTCCTCCTGATTTACCTTCTGTTTCCCTCTCTGCTGTTGACAATTCTATATTAAAAGAAAGTGGTTATCTTCTATATGAGAAAAAGGAGGAATTCCCTCCATTAAATACCTTTTCAAAGAACCCGGGTGGTGGCTCATTGGCTAAACCTTTGATTGCTCTTAATTTTCAAAATGTTACCATTCGTCGGGGTAAGGAAAAAAAGACTATGGACAAATTTGTGATTCCGAGGTTGGATACCTACATTCCTGTTTCGAAGGGATTATAAGATGTTGCTGTTAGTGATGATTTCATTTCAGAGGGTCTTAGAGCATCGTCCCCCTCATTGGGTGGTCTTTAATGTGTATTTTATCCCTAAATGTTCGTAAATTGGGTAAGGTATCCCGGGCTCAGTTCTTATCCAATATCCTTAAAGCTACTAGCCCAGCTATTGCTCTTTTTCAGGAAACCATGTGTGATGACTCTGTTGCTATCTCCAAACTTGCTAAAATCTTGCCCAATTGGGAAATTGCTGCTATCAATTCTTGTGGTTTGTCAGGGGGACTTGCGATTGCTTGGAACCCTGTCTTATTTACCTTCAAAGCCTTTGCCACTCCTTGGGGTATTCTGCTCAAAGGGTCTTTTTGTGGGTTACTTTAGACACTATCTATTCTCAATGTTTACGGCCCCTACAGGGAGAGACAGAAGTTTTGGGTTTCTCTACATGAGTCTGGTCTGCTGAATCTAGCTGATCTGATTATTGCAGGCGATTTAAATTTCACCTCCAATACTTCTGAGATATGGGGTTTTGCGGCCAGGTTAGATGAATTGGCAGATTTCTTTAACAAATTCCTTACAGATGCAGAATTGATTGATGTGGTGCCACATAAACTTTTGCCTACTTGGTCAAATGGCAGGTTTGGTATTGATGGCATACACAAAAGGTTGGATCCATTTCTTGTTAAGGCTGAGCTGTTGGGTCTCTTTCAAAAACATCGTTCTTGGGTTGTTGAATCCAGATTCTCAGACCATTGGCATATTGTCCTTCAAATAGAAGATTATGGACACAATTTTTCCTTTCCTTTCAAATTTAACAGCTCATGGCTAAGTGATGACAGTTTATGTTGCATGGTGAGATCTTTCTGGCAGTCGCGTGGAAAACATGATGTCAATCTGGTTTTAAATTTATGTTATAAATTAAAATGCTTAAAGGAGGCTGTTTCCATTTGGATTAAGAAGCGTAAAAAGGCTGATCTGTTGGAACTTGACCATTTAGAAAAGAAAATACAAGCTTCTCTTGCAACAAATTTCACAAACTCTTTGGATGCTACATCATTTGAAGACATGAAGCTTCTTGAGCAGAAAAAGGAAAGTTTGCTATTACAAGAGGAAAAAGAATGGCGGCTCAAAAGCTGAGCTATTTGGATCTCACAAGGAGATAAAAATACAAAAAAAATTCACTCCTTTGCTACTTCAAGAAGAAATTCAAAGTATATTTGGGAGATACAAGACAATCAGGGACACATCTTCTCAGGACTTGATCAGCTGAAGACAAAAGCAGTCTCTTTCTTTGGTAATATTTACAGTGACCTTGGTGATTGCAATTTGGCTGATCAAATCAAAGTGGCGAGTTTATTCCCAAAATTTTTTTATGAACATGATGCTGATTATCTACAACAGGAGGTTTCTCTGGATGAGATTGAAAGTACATTGAAAATTTTTTCCAAAGACAAAAGCCCTGGGCCTGATGGTTGGTCGATGGATCTTTATCTTCACTTCTTTGATATATTGGGAATGGAACTTAAAAAACTGGTTAATTTTTCTAGAGTCCATGGTTATATTTCGGGTGCTCTCAACAAGAATTTTATCACCTTGATCCCCAAAAAGAACAAGCCCACTTCATTTGGGGACTATCGTCCGATTGCTCTATGCAATTTACTCTACAAACTTATCACTAAGATTATAGCTAAAAGGATAAAGAAGGTGCTCTCTGAACATATCTCAGCAAAGCAATTTGGTTTTTTATCAGGAAGGGAAATCTATGATGCTATTGGCATCACTCAGGAATTGATGCATAGCATAAAAATTAAAAAGAAGAAGGCATTGTTACTTAAAATGGATTTAGCAAAAGCCTATGACAGGGTCAATTGGTCTTTTCTTTGTTTGATTCTCATCAGAATTGGTGTGCCTCCTTTGGTGATAAAGTGGATAATGGCTTGCATCACTACCATAAATTTCTCAGTGCTGGTTAATGGTTCTCCATCCTCATTTTTCAATTGCTCCCGTGGGATAAGCCAAGGGTGTCCACTTTCACCTCTTCTATTCATTTTGGTCATGGATGGTTTCAGCAGATTAGTTAATCAAGCTCTCGATAGAGGAAAGATTAAATGCATCAAAATGACAAAGGAATGTGTGATCACACATATTTTATTTGCTGACGATGTTTTGATCGCCGGCTTAAATTCTATGGCAGAATGGAAAATGTATGCAGAACTTATTCAGACATTTTGTAATGCCTCCGGCATGAAGGTCAGCTCTGTCAAGTCCAATTTTTATCATCATAATATGAGTATTGAGCTTTTGAGGGATATCACTTCTGTTCTTCCCTATAGCTGCTGTTCTTTGGATCTTGGATTTAAATATCTGGGTTTCAACTTAAAGCCCAATAACTATCTCATAAAAGATTGGCTCTGGTTGGTGAGAAAAATTGAATCTCGAATAGCACACTGGTCCTATAGATTGCTATCTTAGGGAGGCAAACTCATTTTAGTAAAATCTGTTCTCTCGAGCATTCCAGTTTATTGGTTTTGACTCCTTGAAGTGCCCTCTTTCATTATTAAAACTATCAAGAAATGTTTTTTTAATTTTCTCTGGACAGGGACTACAGAATATTTGAAGACACCAATGGTAGCTGCAGATATGCTCTCAAGACCTTTTAGATTTGGTGGTTGGGGAATCAAAGACCTTGAGGTCTTCAACTTTGTTCTCATATTAAAAAGCATGTGGAGGGGTATTTTTGGCAGTACCCTTTGGTCTCGAATCATAAAGAGCAAATATCTGAAGCAGGATGTACATCTTTGGATAAGAAACCAAAAATTGGGAAATTGGAATTTTTCTCCCATTTGGAGGGGCTTTATGAAAATTTTCAAATGGATCAAATCTAACCTCTTTTGGCAGGTAGGATCGGGTGAGAAAATCAGAGTTGGAGTGGACCCGATTCTAGGGATGGGAGACTCATATCTTCTCCCTTCTACCATTACTCAGTATTTGCAGGTTATTGGTTTGAACACCTTGAATAAGATCCGGTTTAACAGTGCTGGCATTGATGGGTCTGTTGTGTGGTTATCTGCAAGAGATCTAGGTCTGTCTGGCTTTTTAGCTCGGAACTGGGATTCATATATAAATAATTTAAACTCTGCTGGTTTTAAACTTATTCAAGACAGTGATCAAATAGTTTGGGGTGGAAACCAGTCCTCTGGTATAGTCATGACCAAGACTGCATATAGTAGAATTATCCAAACTAAATTCATTTTTCCTCAAGATTGGTGGTTCAAGAGTCTTTGGAAATGGTCTATCCCATTAAAAGTTAAATGCTTCATATGGCTTGCTTTGCAAGATAAACTGAAGACATGGGAGAATTTGATCAAACGTGGATGGCTGGGCCCTAGCATTTGTGCTCTTTGTCACAGTGATGCAGAATCTTCACAGCACCTTTTTTTCAAATGCAAATTCACACAGAAAGTCTGGGATTTTGTTTCATCAAGTTTAAAGTTTTCTTATCATTGGGATGTTGGAGATTTCAGCTTATGTCTCTTGAATTGGTATAGGAAAAACAAACCTTTTTTCTCTATAGCTATATTCATTTCATGGGTAGTATGGTACACGAGAAATTGTGCAATTTTCCAGAACTTGGCTCCGGATGTAGTAAAGTGCACCTTGATTGTATTAAAAATGTTTTCTACTTATAGTTTTGGTGTTCAAAAACAAAAGATTGAGAAAATTAGTTCGTTCACCCTCAAGGTGGATCAACCAGTACTCTTCTTCGATGGGGCGGCACAAAATGGAAATTGTGCAGTGGGGGGTGTTCTTTATCTAAATGAATCACACTATTTCACAGTTAGGCTCAATTGTGGAGCTAGCAGCAACATGAAAGATGAGCTTATGGCTCTCTGGTGTGTATTAAAAGTGGCAAATATTTTCGGCTTAGTTAATATCAAAGTGTACGGAGATTCACGTGTTACAATTAAATGGGCTGAGGGAAAATTCAAACTGAATGTAACAAATTTGAGGCATTGGTGTCTTCGTGCACAAGCTGAAATTGCTCAACAACAAAATATCTTGTTTGAACATATTTATAGAGCTCATAACTCTTTGGCAGATAAGTTATCCAAACAGGCTCTGGCGGGGATGGAAGGACAACTTCTCTGGGAAGAATGGTGTGACAGCACTATCATAGATAGTGGTGACACTTACTTTTATGTCTAATGCTGTGGGTTTATCTTTATCAGGATTCAGATGGATGTATGGTACTGGAAGTCTGCCTCATTTTGATATCTTTGGTTTTCTTTTGCAGACTGTTTGTTAAAGATTTTTTGAGATCTGGAAAGTCCTGAACTTTTGTATTTCAAACTTTTGATGTTTTCTGATGAAGGATTCGAATCAAGACTCTCTTTGTACTATTTGATTCCTATGAATATCAATAGTAGTTTTTTTCGTTGGAAAAAAATATATATATTACATAAAATAGTTTTTTTTTTAATTTTCTTACAAACCATCAAAGCTTTATTTTCAGGATGTCCTAATTTAAGCAATTGAAATTAAATCTCTAATCAATAGAATTGTTTGTCAACAGCTTCCCATGCTTGAATCCAAGCACAGTGGTGGCGTCCCACTTCAAGACATCGGCTATCGGCGTTGCAGGGAACACGAGCGCCAACTCCTTCGGCTTCAACGCGACGCTGACCTCAACGCGACGCTGACCAGTGCCAAAAACCTGCCGGGATTGAACACCTAGGGCACAACCATAATTTTATTTTTATTTTAATAAAAATATTAAAAAATAGTTAATTTATTAATCAATATAAAATTACAATTTTAATAAACTAATATTGTTTAATCAAATTCCAATAATAATAATTTACAAATATATATTATATATCATTTATATGTTTGTCTATATATTTGTATAGTTACTTAGTTTGTGAGTTTTCTATGCATTATTCTAAAACATAACATCTAATTAAATGAAAAGTTTACAAAAATATAGTTCACCATATCATAATATAACCTTTATTTTATGACAAGTAACACCTTTGCAACACACAATGCTTTAAAGAAATAGTTTACATAAATATAGTTCAATATATGATAATATAACTTTCTATCTTTACAAAATAAGAATTTTGCAAATTTCTTTTTTATTATTGAAACAAGACCTCTTCTTAACAATACTACAATGAATTTGTCTTCATGCATTGTAGCAAAACAGATGCAATTAAACCAAGCACACACATAATGACAAAGGTCTATCCTGGAAACTTTTAAATAGGCTTCTTCACAAGCAATACAATGAGTCATTACCATCAATAAATTTTTATATAACTTTTTATTTTAAGATTGCCTTTCAGTGGACGTTCAAATCTTATTTTACCCATCATAATAATAGTTGTCTTTTTTAAATAACATTTATAATAACTATATGAAACATTAAATTCTCATTTCTTTCCTCATATAATAGAAAAATGAAAAATTTACATAAATATAGCTCAACATATCATAATATAACCTTTTAACTTTAAAGGGTTTTTAAGTCTCGATCACACATGTTGTATTAATTGATTTGTTGTATAATAAATAATATGTTGCAAGGAGAAAGATTCAAGAGAAATTGTGATCCGACAATAATGGTGTACAATTATGAATTATGATCAATGTACAATTAAGAAATTACAAAATTGTTTAATACATTGTAGCAAAACTAGAGGGGTGTTATAATTAGAAGAACATAATAAACATAATGATTAAACCAAGAACACACATAATGACAAAGAAGGTTTATCTCAGAAACCTTTAAATAGGCTTCTTCACATGCAATACAATGGGCCATTACTATGAGCCGCCAAATACCATGGGCCCAAAAAAACCATGAAATGTAGATATATTTGACTCTCTAACTGAGTCAAGTTTTTTTTCAGTAGAAAAAAACATACTACTGAACTCCCTTCTCAACATAACAGGCTCAAAAGCTAAATCTCAACCTATACATATCTTCAAGTCATATAATAGTTACATCATAAAATTAATATTCAAAGATTTTGACAGTGCCCATCTCTGTAACATGTATGCCCTAAAATTCCTCCCAAAAGATAACACCCTCCTCGCCTTCCAATGCTTTCTTTGACAGCTTATCCGCCATCGAATTGTGCTGGCGATATATATGATCAAATGATATATCACTATATAATTGTATCTCAACCTTAATTCTGCAGCACCACTGGAAAATAGTTATAACATTAAGGTTATAATCACCACAAGCCCATTTAAGGGCATGTGCAAGATAATGAGGGTCACTTTTGGCGCGTTAGATGCAATAGAAAACTGAAAAATCAGGCATCCCTCAACTTACTTGTTTTTTTTAGATACCTACACAAGATACCTTGCATCGAGTAAAAAATATGAAACGTAGGAAATTGAGTCACGTTTCCGAATATATAAGTTTTAAGTATTGAAAATTTGCACAACTATGTCAAATTTCAAGTTTTCTAACAGTCACTTTTTATATTTTTGGCAAATGATAAGGATGTACGTCGAAAGGGGTTTTTTTTTGGATTTTTGGGATAAAATGATCAGTGACTTTTAAATTATAAGTCACTAGGGTCATCTCCCCCCTAAACCCCCTTCTCACTTTCCCTCTTGTGGAACCATATCCCCTCATCTCTTCTTCATCATTGTTTGTTTGTAGTAGTTGTGGCATTTATATTAAACATAAATGTACATAATTACACCATCTTCGTCATGATATACCATTCATGCCCGGATTCTTGGCCCTACATGCCTAAAATCTAGTGCTAAAACGATTCTAATATATCCCATGTCCCCTCCTAAAGTCCAAATATGCCATAGAAATATTCTATGTGGTGATTTGTTAGGTTAATCTTAACTTGATTAAAGATTCAAGGATTTCTTAACAAATGGTATGAGAGATAATGGAAGGAACATGTAACTATCTTGGAATCTATTGCTTGGAGAAATCTTAAAAGATGTGCATGTGTAATGGTTGGAAATGTCTTGGAAGCTATATTTTCTTGCATTGAGCCCAAGCTACTCATACAATGATCCATGGAAAAATAATGGATGTGGTAAATCTCACAAATTAAAGTGATAGTTCATGGGTGTGTGAACCATGGTAAATTAAGCTAGAAAGGCATGGTAAAAATTAAGGATGACCACACGAAAGATGCATATGAAGAAGTGATTGATTTACTGGAGTAATTTTTATGTTGATGGCTTTAACCACAATGTAAATGTGCATACAACTGTAAGAATTGTTTAGGCATGCACACCCTTGGTTTATTGGGTCACCTATGAAAAATATAGACATAGATTTAGGTAGACAAAAGATGGGGGCATGCTGTGACTTAGATAACTCATTAAAATTTTTAGGGTGGTTAGTATTTACCCCAAGTCAAGTTTAAAGGGAGGAATGTTAGGTTAATATTGACTCCGTTAAGAGTCAAACATGGGTTTACTCTTATTGGTTCATTGGCCTATAGTTTTTGGGTAACCCATGGGATTGCATGTGAGGAAGCCTACCTAAAGGTTTGAGTAACTCAATTTGTAAAGTATGTAAGAGTAGTCAATGAAATACCATATTGTAAAGTGTGTAAGAGTCACTCCAAATCAACATATTGTTATTTTTTCACATTTGCAATGCCAGTAGCATTAACTTGCACTAATCCTATTGCATTATGCAAAAGACTAATCCCTCTCTTCCCTTCTAGTTCCATATGGCTCTCAATATCTCCTTTTTGTAATTGTATTTCGAATTGTTGCACTTGCTCACACATTATATGGAATCAATATGGATTGAGATATTGAAGAAGAAAAAAATGGATATATTCTTATTGATTTATCTTAAAAATGCTTGAAGGCAAATTATGAAGTATATTTTGGAAGGGTTTGTCTTTAGTATTAGTAATTTTTCTTGTAAACATAACTTAGTCTACATACTATAAATGTGATCTTGAATTGGAATCATATGTCAACTAAATTTCTTAAAATTTATCCTTTTATTTTATGGATTTTATTATTGTGGTAAATTACTATATCATTATAAAGATTAGATGTTGTGATAAAGGATCATCTTGTCATTTTCTCTTATCTTAAATAAAATAGTTGTTATTGGTATAATATAAAGTACGAATGAGAAGAAGACTAATGAAATACAATTTCAAAACCATTGGATTATTGCTTCCAATTGTCATATTATACCTTGAATATGTTTGTGATTTTCAAATGGATTATTTAGGGGTTATGATGATCTATTTCAATGTTTCTTTCTGTTTGACAGAATGACTTTTTTATGTTAAGATAAAACTTCTTTGTTCTTTGAATATTATTATTAAAATAATATGTTTGAACTTATTAACTATAATTTTATATATTCTTTTGTATATTATGTTATAGAGGATTATGGACTTTCACTTATGATCCATGATTTTTTTAACAAAATTTCTTCATTTTTTTAATATTATTATTGAAAGATATTTTTGAGTCTTAATTTTTAAATAATATTTAAACCCTAATTTCTAAATGATATTTTGTGTATATATCATAATCATTGCATGAGAATTGATTTGTGTTGGACTGATGGCGTCGAAGGGGGTTTTTTTGGATTTTCTGTAGGAATTTACCGGGAATGATGGTTGATCGGATGTTTTGTGGGTTTGCAACAACTTGGAGTCAAGCTGATTTGCTCAATCAGCCTAGTACCATCCAAGTATAAAAAATGTGGGAAGTGTTTGTTCACGTCGCGGCCTACTTCTCATGCTTTTCAACTTAATTTTTTTGGTTTTTTCTTGAGTTGTGTCTAGTTCCATTTTTGGCTAGGTTCTTACTTGGTTACTAAGTGTGCCCTAGATCCTTTTTTAGATGGTTTTCTTTCTTCGTGGATAAATTTGGCAGTTGGTGACTCTTCGGTCTATTGGGGGCAGCTGGTGGTGTGTCTGGAAGGTGGCGGTGTATGCCTCTTTTCCCGGTTTCCCCCATCATGGATAGGGTTCACTCTTTCTTGGGACAACCCTTACTTTCTGCTCCGTTCTCATCTACTTTTCTTGCTGATGGGTCTGCGCCTGTTTCTTCCAGGACTACCAAACTATGTGGTTTGAAGGCTAAGTGCCGTCGACTCCTTAAAACCTACAAAGCTTGGGCCTTTGTTAATAGGTTTGACATAGATTCTGATTAGAACTTTGATCGCATTGGTCTCCTTGCAGAGAGAGCTCTCGTCGGATGCCTGGAATTTACCTCTGGTATTAAACTTGAAATTGTCGATTGGGTCAACAAATATTGGGTTCCAGTGACAGGCATGGTCCCGAGAATCAATCTTCTGATGAATCAATGGGTTTTGTTTGTTTTCTCTGAACCGGAGCATTTGCAAAAAATTCTCTCGATTTTTGGGGAGTTCAAGAAGGGTTCTCTCTATCTCATGCGCTGGCACATAAACTTTGATCCCCTAAAGGAATTCCAGGCAGTGCGGCACCTGTGGATGATCATCCCAGGTTTTCCTATCGAGCTATGGACAGAAGATGTCGTAATGGGTTTGGCAAACTCGGTTGGTCGATTTTGTCAGATTGGACAAGCAAAATCTCTATGGCATGGATAGGAGATATGCCAAGGTCATGGTGGAGCTTGACCTGCGTATTGGCTTACCTGCGGAAGTGGAGATTGCGTGGGGTGTTAGGGTTTGGCGTCAACAACTTGATTTTTTCAAAATTCCCTTCAGATGTTTTGTCTGTCACAAGGTAGGTCATGTTCAGGCAAACTTTCCCCATTCTCAACAGCAATATGAGGACTCTCCATTATCTGGGCATTCTTCTCCCAAAGCCGAACCATCAAAGCCACTTTCTCCAATTACGGGTAAGTTTGATGCTGAACATCTTACCTCTTTCCCTATTTTGTCTTCTGATGAATTAGCATTCATTGAGGATTCGAAAAAATCCCTTTCTAAACGAATCTCTAGAGGGGAAATTTTGATGAGGCATGATCTTGTTACAGGTAATTTGTTGGCTAAGCACGATTTTGCTTCTTCCCCGTCTGTGGTTGGCCATAATCTGATTTCTGAGCTGGAAATAGTTGCTTCATGTTTAGAGACTTCTTCTCCCCTCCCCCGGTCAATTGAGGGTTCTGACCCTTCAAACCCTATCCACATTCCATCTGTAGCTTTGGGGGGTTTGGGCGGTGCTTTTGCTTCTGGTTCAGAAGTGGGTATCAGGTCCTCAAACACTTGCTCCATTCCTATTGAGATTTCTAGGGAGACAGGTAATGTTTCTATCACTAAACCGGATATTGTCCACATTCCTCCTGATTTACCTTCTGTTTCCCTCTCTGTTGTTGACAATTCTATATTAAAAGAAAGTGGTTATCTTCTATCTGAGAAAAAGGAGGAATTCCCTCCATTAACTACCTTTTCAAAGAACCCGAGTAGTGGCTCATTGGCTAAACCTTTGATTGCTCTTAATTTTCAAAATGTTACCATTCGTTGGGGTAAGAAAAAAAAGACTATGGACAAGTCTGTGATTCTGGGGTTGGATACCTACATTCCTATTTCGAAGCGATTAGAAGATGTTGCTGTTGGTGATGATTTCATTTCAGAGGGTCTTACAGCATCGTCCCCCTCATTGGGTGGTCTTTAATGTGTATTTTATCCCTAAATGTTCATGGATTGGGTAAGGTATCCCGGGCTCAGTTCTTATCCAATCTCCTTAAAGCTACTAGCCCGGTTATTGCTCTTTTTCAGGAAACCATGTGTGATGACTCTGTTGCTATCTCCAAACTTGCTAAAATCTTGCCCAATTGAGAAATTGCTACTGTCAATTCTTATGGTTTGTCAGGGGGACTTGCAGTTGCTTGGAACCCTACCTTATTTACCTTCAAAGCCTTTGCCACTCCTTGGGGTATTATGCTAAAAGGGTCTTTTTGTGGGTTACATCAGACACTATCTATTCTCAATGTTTACGCCCCCTACAGGGAGAGACAGAAGTTTTGGGTTTCTCTACACGAGTCTGGTCTGCTGAATCTAGTTGATATGATTATTGCAAGTGATTTAAATTTCACCTGTAGTACTTCTAAGACATGGGGTTCTACGGCCAGGTTAGATGACTTGGCAGATTTCTTTAACAAATTCCTTACAGATGCATAATTGATTGATGTGGTGCCACATAAACTTCTGCCTACTTGGTCAAATGGTAGGTTTGGTATTGATGGCATACACAAAAGGTTGGATCCATTTCTTGTTAAGGATGAGCTATTGGGTCTCTTTCAAAAACATTGTTCTTGGGTTGTTGAATCCAAATTCTCAGACCATTGGCATATTGTCCTTCAAATAGAAGATTATGGACACAATTTTTCCTTTCCTTTCAAATTTAACGGCTCATGGCTAAGTGATGACAGTTTCTAATGCATGGTGAGATCTTTCTGGCAGTTGCGTGGAAAACATGATGTCAATCCAGTTTTAAATTTTTGTTATAAATTAAAATTCTTAAAGGAGGCTGTTTCCATTTGGATTAAGAAGAGTAAAAAGGCTGATCTATTAGAACTTGACCATTTAGAAAAGAAAATACAAGCTTCTCTTGCAGCAAATTTCACAAAATCTTTGGATGCTACATCATTTGAAGACATGAAGCTTCTTGAGCAGAAAAAGGAAAGTTTGCCTTTACAAGAGGAAAAAGAATAGCGGCTCAAAAGCTGAGCTATTTGGATCTCACAAGGAGATAAAAATACAAAAAAAATTCACTCCTTTGCTACTTCAAAAAGAAATTCAAAGTATATTTGGGAGATACAAGACAATCAGGGACACATCTTCTTAGGACTTGACCAGCTGAAGACAGAAGCAGTCTCTTTCTTTGGTAATATTTACAATGACCTTGGTGATTGCAATTTGGCTGATCAAATCAAAGTGGCGAGTTTATTCCCAAAAAATTTCAATGAAAACGATGTTGATTGTCTACAACAGGAGGTTTCTCTGGATGAGATTGAAAGCACATTGAAAATTTTTGCCAAAGACAAAAGCACTGGGCCTGATGGTTGGCTGGTGGAGCTTTATCTTCACTTCTTTGATATATTGAGAATGGAACTTAAAGAACTGGTTAATTTTTCTAGAGTCCATGGTTATATTTCGGGTGCTCTCAACTCGACTTTTATCACCTTGATCCCCAAAAAGAACAAGCCCACTTCATTTGGGGACTATCGTCCGATTTCTCGATGCAATTTACTCTACAAACTTATCACTAAGATTATAGCTGAAAGGATGAAGAAGGTGCTCTCTAAACATATCTCAGCAAATCAATTTTGTTTTTTATTAGGAAGGAAAATCCATGATGCTATTGGCATCTCTCAGGAATTGATGCATAGCATAAAAATTAAAAAGAAGAAGGCACTGTTACTTAAAATGGATTTAGAAAAAGCCTATGACAGGGTCAATTGGTCTTTTCTGCATTTGATTCTCATCAGAATTGGTGTGCCTCCTTTGGTGATAAAGTGGATAATGGCTTGCATCACTACCATAAATTTCTAAGTGTTGGTTAATGGTTCTCCATCCTCATTTTTCAATTGCTCCCGTGGGATAAGACAAGGGTGTCCACTTTCACCTCTTCTATTCATTTTGGTCATGGATGGTTTCAGTAGATTAGTTAATCAAGCTCTCGATAGAGGAAATATTAAAGGCAACAAAATGACAAAGGAATGTGTGATCACACATATTTTATTTGCTAACGATGTTTTGATGGCCGTCTTAAATTCTGTGGCAGAATGGAAAATGTATGCAGAACTTATTCAGACATTTTGTAATGCCTCCGGCATGAAGGTCAGCTCTGTCAAGTCCACTTTTTATCATCATAATATGAGTGTTGATATTTTGAGGGATATCACTTATGTTCTTCCCTATAGCTACTGTTCTTTGGATCTTGGATTTAAATATCTGGGTTTCAACTTAAAGCCCAATAACTATCTCATAAAAGATTGGCTCTGGTTGGTGAGAAAAATTGAATCTCGAATAGCACACTGGTCCTATAGATTGCTATCTTTGGGAGGCAAACTCATTTTAGTAAAATCTGTTCTCTCGAGCATTCCAGTTTACTGGTTTTCACTCCTTGAAGTGCCCTCTTTCATTATTAAAACTATCTAGAAATGTTTCTTTAATTTTCTCTGGACAAGGACTGCAGAATATTCGAAGACACCAATGGTAGCTGCAGATATGCTCTCAAGACCTTTTAGATTTGGTGGTTGGAGAATCAAAGACCTTGAGGTCTTCAACTCTGCTCTCATATTAAAAAGCATGTAGAGGGGTATTTTTGGCAGTACCCTTTGGTCTCGACTCATAAAGGGCAAATATCTGAAGCAGGATGTACATCTCTGGATAAGAAACCCAAAATTGGGAAATTGGAATTTTTCTCCCATTTGGAGGGGCTTTATGAAAATTTTCAAATGGATCAAATCTGACCTCTTTTGGAAGGTAGGATCGGGTGAGAAAATCAGAGTTGGAGTGGACCCGATTCTAGGGATGGAAGACTCATATCTTCTCCCTTCTACCATTACTCAGTATTTGCAGGTAATTGGTTTGAACACCTTGAATAATATCCAGTTTAACAGTGCTGGTGTTGATGGGTCTGCTGTGTGGTTATCTGCGAGAGATCTAGGTCTGTCTAGCTTTTTAGCTCGGATCTGGGATTCATATATAAATAATTTAACTCTGCTGGTGTTAAACTTATTTAAGACAGTGATCAAATAGTTTGGGGTGGAAACCCGTCCTCTGGTATAGTCATGACCAAGACTGCATATAGTAGAATTATCCAAACTAAATTCATTAAACCTCAAGATTGGTGGTTCAAGAATCTTTGGAAATGGTCTATCCCATTAAAAGTTAAATGCTTCATATGGCTTGCTTTGTAAGATAAACTGAAGACATGGGAGAATTTGATCAAATGTGGATGGCTGGGCCCTAGCATTTGTGCTCTTTGTCACAGTGATGCAGAATCTTCACAGCACCTTTTTGTCAAATGCAAATTCACATAGAAAGTCTGGGATTTTGTTTCATCAAGTTTAAAGTTTTCTTATCAATTGGATGTTGGAGATTTCAGCTTATGTCTCTTGAATTGGTACAGGAAAAACAACCTTTTTTCTCTATAGCCATCTTCATTTCATGGGCAGTATGGTACATGAGAAATTGTGCAATTTTCCAGAACTTGGCTCTAGATGTAGTAAAGTGCACCTTGATTGTATTAAAAATGTTTTCTACTTATAGTTCTGGTGTTCAAAAACAAAAAGATTGAGAAAATTAGTTTGTTCACCCTCAAGGTGGATCAACCAGTACTCTTCTTCAATGGGGCGGCACAAAATGGAATTTGTGCAGTGGGGGGTGTTCTTTATCTAAATGAATCACACTATTTCACAGTTAGGCTCAATTGTGGAGCTAGTAACAACATGAAAGTTGAGCTTATGGCTCTCTGGTGTGTATTAAAAGCAGCAAATATTTTCGGCTTAGTTAATTTATCAAAGTGTACGGAGATTCACGTGTTACAATTAAATGGGCTGAGGGAAAATTCAAACTGAATGTAAGAAATTTGAGACATTGGTGTCTTCCTGCACAAGCTGAAATTGCTCAACAACAGAATATCTTGTTTGAACATATTTATAGGGATCATAACTCTTTGGCGGATAAGTTATCCAAATAGGCTCTGGCGGGGATGGAAGGACAACTTCTCTGGGAAGAATGGTGTGACAGCACTATCATAGATAGTGGTGACACTTACTTTTATGTCTAATGCTGTGGGTTTATCTTTATCAGGATTCAGATGGATGTATGGTACTGGAATTCTGCCTCATTTTGATATCTTTGGTTTTCTTTTGCGGACTGTTTGTTAAAGATTTTTTGAGATCTAGAAAGTCCTGAACTTTTGTATTTCAGACTTTTGATGGCGTCCCACTTCAAGACATCGGCTCTCGGCGTTGCGGGGAACACGAGCGCCAACCTCTTCGGCTTCAACGTGACGCTGACCAGTGCCAAAAACCTGCCGGGATTGAACACCCAGGGCACAGCCATGGCTCGCACCGACTTCGCAAAGAGAGGGGTGGTTCCTCCTCACATCCATCCCAGAGCCTCCGACCACAGTGGCTTCCCGTGCTTGAATCCAACCACAGTGGTGGCGTCCCACTTCAAGACATCGTCTCTGGGCGTTCAGGGCAACACGAGCGCCAACTCCTTCGGCTTCAACGTGACGCTGACCAGTGCCAAAAACCTGCCGGGATTGAACACCCAGGGCACAGCCATATTTTTATATTTATTTTAATAAAAATATTAAAAAATAGTTAATTTATTAATCAATATAAAATTACAATTTTAATAAACTAATATTGTTTAATCAAATTCCAATAATAATAATAATAATTTACAAATATATATTATATATCATTTATACGTTTGTCTATATATTTGTATAGTTACTTAGTTTGTGAGTTTTCTATGCATTATTCTAAAACATAACATCTAATTAAATGAAAAGTTTACAATTCACCATATCATAATATAACCTTTATTTTAAGACAAGTAACACTTTTGCAACACACAATGCTTTAAAGAAATAGTTTACATAAATATAATTCAATATATGATAATATAACTTTCTATCTTTACAAAATAAGAATTTTGCAAATTTCTTTTTCATTATTGAAACAAGATCTCTTTTTAACTATATTACAATGAATTTGTCTTTATGCATTGTAGCAAAACAGATGCAATTAAACCAAGCACACACATAATAACAAAGGTCTATCCTTCTTTCCTCATATAATAGAAAAATGAAAAATTTACATAAATATAGTTCAACATATCATAATATAACTTTTTAACTTTAAAGGTTTTTTAAGTCTCGATCACACATGTTGTATTAATTGATTTGTTGTATAATAAATAATATGTTGCAAGGAGAAAGATTCAAGAGAAATTGTGATCCAACAATAATGGTGTACAATTATGAATTATGATCAATGTACAATTAAGAAATTACAAAATTGTTTAATACATTGTAGCAAAACTAGAGGGGTGTTATAATTAGAAGAACATAATAAACATAATGATTAAACCAAGAACACACATAATGACAAAGAAGGTTTATCTCAGAAACCTTTAAATAGGCTTCTTCACATGCAATACAATGGGCCATTACTATGAGCCACCAAATACCATGGGCCCAAAAAACCATGAAATGTAGATATATTTGACTCTCTAACTGAGTCAAGTTTTTTTTTCAGCAGAAAAAAACATACTACTGAACTCCCTTCTCAACATAATAGGCTCAAAAGCTAAATCTCAACCTATACATATCTTCAAGTCATATAATAGTTGTATCATAAAATTAATATTCAAAGATTTTGACAATGCCCATCTCTGTAACATGTATGCCCTAAAATTCCTCCCAAAAGATAACACCCTCCTCGCCTTCCATTGCTTTCTTTGACAACTTATCCACCATCGAATTGTGTTGGCGATATATATAATCAAATGATATATCACTATATAATTGTATCTCAACCTTAATTTTGCGGAACCACTGGAAAAGAGATATAACATTAAGGTTATAATCACCACAAGCCTATTTAAGGGCATGTGCAAGCTAATGAGGGTCACTTTTGGCGCATTAGATGCAATAGAAAACTGAAAAATCAGGCATCCCTCAACTTACTTGGGTTTTTTTAGATACCTACACAAGATATCTTGCATCGAGTAAAAAATATGAAACGTAGGAAATTGAGTCACGTTTCCGAATATATAAGTTTTAAGTATTGAAAATTTGCATAACTATGTCAAATTTCAAGTTTTCTAACAGTCACTTTTTATATTTTTGGCAAATGATAAGGTATATGTTTTTGTGGGTGCAGCCTTTCAGTGCCTAAATGACGGTTTCGGGATACAAAAATTGGTAGACATGTATAGAACACGTAGCACTAGTGCAACACTATTTTTTCAAAATTGAATGTTTAATTTATTTATTTATTTTAATTATGTAAGTGATCAAACCTCAAGAACAGTATGTCAAATGTGGGTGCATCATTTGAAGGTCTTAATCCAATTATTTCGACTTGGATCTTTTATAGTATGTAGAGGTCGGTGTCTACTAGTGCAACATACATTTTTTTTTTAAATGGTTGTGAAATGAAAAAGTTATGGAATAAACACTAACAATATGTTTTTTGACTTAAGGAGTGATGACACAAGAATTTTAGGAAATAAATAGAAAATCTCAATATTTAAAAAAAAAACTACATATTTGGAATCTACATAAAAAATTCTATCTACGCCTAAAATTTCGTCAATAATGGTCAAGTATGTCATGCTGTAGAGAGTGGTAAAAAATAGGTATATTGAGAAAAATGGTGGAAATGTCTAATTAGCTATGGTTTAGTAAATTCCATAGCACAGGTTTGGTAAGTCCGAACCAACCACATAGGACTGTGGCTGACATGCAGGCATGGGAGGAGTAGGTGATTAGGTGCTCAGGAATGCACGCGTGTTATGTTTAAATTCAAATAACGCATGCGCATTATAGTTAAATTCAATTTTTTTTGTTTTTGCGCTTAATGTTATATGAAACACGAGCACGTTTCTTCTATACAAAACGTGCGGTTGTTTTGTATATATATAACGTGCGCGAATTATTATCTTCACAAATTTATGTTTTCAAGTGTTGGATGGATATAAAGGGGGTGAGAGAGAGATGATGATGATGAAGATTAACCAACAACTATTGCATTAGATAACTTCATTTATTAATGGGCCTAATTTGACTACCATAGAAATTGATAGCTTCATTTAGTCACGGGCCTAATTTGACTGCCATAGAGTAACCATCAATGACTGCATTAGATAGCTTCACTAACTCCATTAAAATTCAATTGGACATGACATGAATGATTTAAATTCAACACCTTAGCTAGCTTCATTTCATTCTGTGATGGGCCTAATTTGATGGGAGCATGGGAACCCAGACTCCATTAAAATTCAATTGGACATGACATGAATGATTAAAATTAAACTCTTACCTGCAACAGATTGTCCAATGACCATAATTCCTGTCAGACTAAGTGGCAAGTGCAAACCAAACTAAGAGAACGTAACATAAACTCCAAGAGAAAAAGGTGAAGAGGGAGAACTCGTTCGTATTTGCATAGCTCAGCATTTTTCTTTGATATTAGTTTTTTTGTTTTTTTAAGTTTTGAAGAGAAGCTTGAGTTCCTAGTAATGTTTATCATTTTGTTTTCAAATAGAAACTACCCATGGAGAGTGGAGATGCTACACTGGTTGATTGTCATATTTGTCTTCTGTCACAGGGGAATGGGGCTATCAACTCTCTCTCTAAACCCCCTCTCCCTCTCCCTAACCTCTCCCCCATCCCTAACCATCCTACTCTTTCAATTTCTATACTACTCCCCCTAGCCCAAAAACCCCTCCTCTCTATCTCTCTCCCTTCCTCTCCCTAGCCCTTACTAACCTGGGCACTATCAGTCTCTCTCTCTTCCCTACACATTCACCTACCTCTAACCACACCTCCCATCTCTCTTTCTCACTCCCTACAACTCTCTCTCTCTCTCTCTCTCTCTCTCTCTCTCTAACCCCCCTCCTATCCCCTTACCCCTAACTAAACCCCCCTCTCTCACACTCTCTTCCTTGCTTCTACACCTCTCTCTCTCTCTCCCTCCTCTCACTCTCTCCTAATCCCCCTTCCCCTACCACTACATGATCATGATGATGAAGATGGAGATGATGATGATGATGATGATGATTGATTATTGATCATCATCATCATCATCATCATCTTCTTTATCATCACCATCATCATAACCATCATCTTCATCACCATCATCTTCATCTTCATCATCCTCATTGTCATATTCATCATCATCTTCATCATCATCATCCTCATCACCATCTTCATCATCATCATCGTCATCTCCATCTTCCTCCTCCTCCTCATCATCATCATTGTGGTCGTCATCACCATCATCTTCATCGTCTTCATCATCATCATCATCTTCTTCATCATCATCTTCGTCGTCATCATCATCATCATCATCATCGTCATCATCTTCATCATGATATTCATAATCATCATCATCATCGTCGTCGTCGTCGTCATCATCATCACCATCATCATCATCGCCGTCATCGTCTCCATCACTCTCTCTGTTTTACACCTCTCTCTCTCTCTGTAAACCCCCTCTCCTTCTCCCTAACCTCTCCCCCATCCCTAACCATCCTAATATTTCTATCTCTCTGCTACTCCCCCTTTCCCCAAGCCCCCTCCTCTCCCTAGCCCTTACTAACCTAGGCTCTCTCAGTCTCTCTCTCTTCCCTACACCTCCACCTACCTCTAACCACACCTCCCATCTCTCTTTCTCACTCCCTACAACTAACACTTTCTCCTCTCTCTCTCTCCACCCCCCCCCCCCAATCATTACTAACCCCCTCTCCTAATCTCCCTCTCTATGCCCCTCGCTAACCCCCCTCCTAGCCCCTTACCCCTAACTAGGCCCCCCCTCTTGTTGAAATATTTTAACTTCTAAGAATATTATATTTGTACTTTATTATTCCGGAGATGTTTCATTCCTCCATAGAGATCTTATTGTATATTCGGAGATGTTTATTCCTCCGTCGGAATGTGGTAAATTGGGTTATTAGACTTCCCTAGTGGGGTCTGCCTAGATTCAGTTGTATGGGGTGTTTATGTCCCCTAGTGGGGTCGGCCCAGTCAACATTATGTTGAGTGGTTAAGTTGGGGCCGACCTAGCTAAGTTTAAAAGACAAGTGAAGTAGTGTATAAATAGAGGAGGTGTGTTCCTCATTTAACACACACACACACTTGTGAAACTCGCATAAGAGAGGGATAGATCTGCAAAGGAGGAGAAGGAGCTCATGTTTGGGGATTACATCTTTGTATTTCCTGGTCATCTATATTGAGGAAGCTTTGCTGGGTTTTCTACCCCATGAGGGTTTCCCAGGATAAATTGTGTCTCTTGTGTTTATGGTGTGCTTGTTGTTCTTTCAGTGATACT
Organism: Larix kaempferi; assembly: GCA_027924585.1. Taxonomy (NCBI): domain Eukaryota; kingdom Viridiplantae; phylum Streptophyta; class Pinopsida; order Pinales; family Pinaceae; genus Larix; species Larix kaempferi. The sequence goes on from BSBM01001099.1 coordinate 636,370, forward strand.
GTATATGCTATTGTTATGAAATTGAATGTAATACTGATGTTATCTATCTTAGAATATTGAATCTTAACATGGTATCAGAGCTAGCCCGAAGGAAGGAAATGTATGGCACTTACGACACTTGTCTCACTTGCGACAATTTGAAAGTTAGGGTTTTGAATAGCAAAACCTAGTCATCGTGGCACTTTCGCTATAAATCCATTTTTGCGAAGGTTCAGGATCTGAAAATTTTACAGACTGAAGATAACTTCCCCCTATACCTTTTTTCGAATCTCATCCTCAAATTCATTGTACTTTGTGATTTATGATCCGTACAAGTTAGGGTTTCTGCCTCTTCCAGAATGCAGTCCTAAATAGGTGACCTAGGGAAATAGGTCATATCTCGGGCTAGGAAGCTCCAAATGAAATTATGTAAAAAGTGACAGTAAGGGAACAGACTGTAGTTTCACAGGTCCTCTTTTTAGAGGCCGAAGTTGAAACAGTGACACGTGACACTCCGTAGAAGTTCGCTATGTTGTTTCATCCCATAAACAGGTCATGTTACAACATTTGGAATAAATCTCTCTCAGAGAATCCATTAAATATCAGACCTATGGGGTTGGTAATATGACAGGTCAGGCTACCACAGGCCGAAGTTTCAGACCCTGCAGATCTCAAATATTAGATGTTCACTAGAATCAATACGGCACATCTGAAATGGCTCAATGGAGGAAATCTAAGAAGAGGAGGAATGTAACGTCCCCAGCTTAACCCTATTGCATTAATATTGTAAATGATGTAAATATTGTCATTTAGTCATGGTGAGGAGCTCAAGGCCAAGGCCCCGCCACTGACTTATCGTTTTATGTATCGGCAATTAGAATAGATGCATATGGTTCTTGTGCGAGATGGGCACAATGTAAATAAGACCACCATGTAAATATGCAATTTTAATGAAAAACCCACAACCAGCTACGCAATGCAACAAAAGAGACGGGGGCATGATCTTTACAAGGAAGAGGGAGGGAAAATAACCGAACCCTTGAGCCAATGGTTTTAATCCATGTGTCAATGAGAAAAACCCATAAACCACCAACTACCCATTTTGTCTCATGCACCCAATCATTTAATTCTTCCAAAGATTGGTTGAGACAATAAATGCCTTGGGATGGGAGAGTTATGGCTGTCAATTTTCGTGCATGGGCAAGCCATCAACTTGGAAAATGGTGTTTTTGCTTGTGGGGCAAGAAAACCCCCACGAAATTGGCCCAAAGCCATTCTTCACCCATGGCCATCCTTCCTCTCACGCAGTCTGAGCTCCCTGAAGTTTATCCTCACGTTTTTGGCCATAACCTTGCATTTTTCCATGCCCAGAAATTCGTTTTGGTATTTTGGAGTAGCTGGGGAAGGAGGGACGCGTTTTTTGGACTGAGGGAGGGGTCGTTTTTGCCCTTGGGGCATTTTTCTGGAATGGGTTGCTCTCCCAGTCGATTTTTCCTAGTTGCCATTTCGCTTTGAGTCTACCCACGTTTTTCTGAGTGAGTTGAAACCCCATCTCATGCATCCCACTGTGGAAATCGTTTTCCTCATGCCCAGAAATGGTGGTTTTGTTGTTCAGTGCATCCCGTTTTAGATTTGAACCTGTGAGCAGGAGCTTCAAGAGTGGAAGATGGCAGATTTGGCTTGATGAGCCCAATGGTGTACCCATAGCTCCATGGTAGAGCCACTAGCCTAGTAACTCACCTTTGCCCATCTCTTAACAGCCTGAGAAATCCAATTGCTGATTGGCTTGGCTGAGTTTGATATACCTTTGGCTATGCGAGAGCCTGTTTTCCCCTTTTCCTTGTGGAGATCATGCCCGGCTCGGGGGTGGCAGTGGTGCTGAGAGATTGAGGAGCACACTGGCCTACGGTTGGGTGGAACGTTGCAGAAGCGTAGCTGGTTGCTCGGGAACTACTTGGTTCAAGATAAGTATTCTCTTGTGCTATCTTTCAATTGCTTAATTGATGAATATCTTGAATGTATGGTGAATGAGTAGTTGAAATTTCCTCCGCTGTGTATAAACAAATAATTACGCATCCTTATATCTCTGTTGTATTATGTGAATGCTTAGTGGTTTAAAATTTATGGGGCTAGATGCCCGGTTTAACCTCACGATCCTCTCCATCTAGCTGGTAGAATGGGAGGGGACGTGACAAGGAAGAAGATCTCACTTAGGGTTTTTCAGTTTTTAGGTCTGGAAGGACCCGATACAATGTTGAAGACACCTGATACAACATTGGAAGCTTTGATAATGGATTTGGAATCTAATCATCATAGATATTTATCCTCCATCAAAATGTTGTGGGAGGAAGGAGATTGAAAATTAGGGTTTCCTAGTAAGAAGAAACCTTAGCAAAGTCGGGAGACTCATAGGGAAGTAGTAAAGGAGGTTTAAATGGCACTAATATTCTATCATCCTAGAACCATGAACATATATAAGATGTTTACAAGTGGTCTACCTTGGATGGTTAGGGTTTTACCCTTATAAAGAAGACTACTCGACATGTATGACTTGAGAAGATACAGGTATGTTTTGAAATCTGTTTCGTGATTAAGTTATGTCTTCATATTATTGAGTTTAGTACAATCATGATTAGTTTTAGATTGTCTGATCACCTTAGTAAAAGTATGAATGCATGTGAATGATAGAAGACATTCATTGATTAGGGTTATTACACTTATGATTGTACTAATGCACATGTGGTGTTGTATGAGGATGATGTTGTCTGCTAACAAGATATAGGTACATCAAAAGAAGACAAATCAAGTTTTATGACCATGATGACATGAAGGAAAAGACTCATCCGTAGTCTTTGACCACATAAGAATCTATACTTATGAGGTATGTATGACTTTGTTCTACTATGCTTAACTTATGAGATATGCAGGTTCTAGCACAAGGTCTCTAAATCATGAAGAGAACAAAGAAGATATTGTTTGGGTATGTTAATACATAACCAAGCATGATAATCCAGGTTTGTTTTCCTATATCAAGTTAGAATCCTAATCTGTTATGATCTTAGGTAAGTATACCTGTGTATGAAATGATAATAACCATGCATACTTAAGATTATTTAGAATCATAATGTTTTGATAGTATTGAGATTATACTAATGAATGTATGATTATGTATGAGACCATGAGGATGACACTAGTGCACACTTAAGCATGCATAGTGGTACAGAATGGATAAAAGTTCAAAGACATATAATGATGATATCATAAAATAGAGATCAAGCGGGAGGCAGCCACACAAACATAAAATATAAGTATTTGAGTTGTTAATTGAATTACTGAATAGCAAATGATATTGCTCGTAATAGTTGTATGCATACTTGTATTCCTAGAATATATCATGCAGAGTGTAAGCATTCATATAGCATTGAACGGTATAATACTAATATGCATATGATGGGTAAGTTGGACAAACATTCCATTTTTGCTTGTCTAGAATGAAACCTCTTTGCTGACATGCTGAGAGCTGTGCATGCTCTTGATAGTATGTTCTGGTAGAGATGGAAGGCATCTACATAACCACTGTACGCATACAGAATATGGAAAAGTGTTGTGCCGAAGTATTGGTCAAGATAGTTGCATGACTATGTGAATCATATCAGTATGCATATGTCAACATGATTTGATGATTATGAAGTATTACTAATCATGTAATTAACTTTGATTTGTAGGAAAGATCATGAAGAATGATGAACACCGAACAAGTGATATATGTTCAACAAGAAGACTTACAAATCAAACATACTATAGAAGGCTCATGGCTAGAAGATTCTCTTAGAAAGAGGAAGAGGATCATGATGAGATGTTTGCTCCAAGTGGCTAGATAAGACCATTCTCTTAATGGTGTAATTGAAGAAGAAGTACGAATCAAGAAAACTCCCAGGACTCAATTGGAGAAATCTCTGTATGGATACCCAGGATCGATAGTCATTTGATGAGCTTAATGATCACCATGGGTGATGCGGATTTAAACCTTTGCTACAAGGTTGAAGATGGTGTCTATATATAGATGACATTATTCTCTTAGATGGATGCAAGAAGGAACTCACCACAGAGTTCGAATGATCTTGAGTCTCATATCAGTAGACCCATCTGATGAGAGATGGCACAGATAGATATGCAGAAGATCACTCAATGTAGAGTGTGAATGATGTTCAGTCACAGAGAGAGAATTGATAGCTTCTTGACAAGCTTGGGCATTACCAAAAGTAAAGTTGATCCTAACCTTTACCTTAAGTTTTTGGATGATCAATATGTTATACTATTGTTGTATGTGGATGATCTCTTTTTGACAGGAAATGAGAAACAGATCATGGCAAGCAAGAAGAAGATGGATACAGAATTTGAGATGAAAGATCTCGGATTGATGCATTACTTCCTAGGTCTGGAAGTATGGCAAGGCCCAAAAAGGAGTCTTTCTCAACCATGGAAAGTATGTTGTGGAAATCTTGAAAAGATTTGATATGTTGGAATGCAAAGCCATGGCCACTCCTATGGATTCTAACTTGAAGTTGTTAGCTGATGACTCATCATAGTTAGTGGATGTGACTCTGTACAGACAAATTATTGGGTCATTGATTATCTGACGAATACCAGGCTAGATATATGCTTTGATGTGAACACCTTGAGTTAGTATCTAGTGGAACCTAGGCATGTTCACCTGAGAGCTTCAAAGCATGTGATGAGGTACCAAAAGGGTACGATAGACTTTGGTCTATGTTATCTTGGAGATCATGACTTCAGATTGTATGGCTACACAGATGCTGATTGGGAAGGAAGTGTATCAGAAAGGAAGAGCACATCGTATTTTATTGTCTGGTATCTGCCATGATCTCGTGGTTTAGCAGGAAGTAGTCTAGTGTGGCTCTCAGCACAGCTGAAGTGGAATATATAGCTTCTTGCACTACTAGTTGTGAAGTGATATGGCTTCGAAAATTGTTATCAGGATTGCTTGACTTGGAGATGGACCCCCACTATGATCTTGTGTGACAATCAGAGTTGTATCAAGATGAATGAGAATCCAGTGTTCCATGATAAGTCAAATCACATAGAAATAAGATATTTCCATATACAAGATATGGTGCAGAAAGGAGCTATAAAGATTGAGTATGTGAGAACTGACGAGCAAGTTGTTGATGTATTGACCAAACCTCTGTCTCGAGTAAAGTTTGAGTATTTTCGAGACAAGCTTGGTGTAGTTCAGAAGGACCCTCCTCGAAAGGGGGAGTGATATGGTCGATGATGTGGATACTTGTATTGATGATGATTATACATGTACTGATGATGTGGATACTTGTATCAATGATGAGGATACTTGTATTGATGATGTGGATACGTGTATCGATGATGAGGATACTTGTATTGATGATATGGATACTTGTATCGGTGATGAGGATACATGTATCGATGATGAGGATACTTGTTTATGATGTGGATACTTGTATCGATGATGAGGATACTTGTATTGATGATGTGGATACTTGTATCGATGATGAGGATACATATCGATGATGAGCATACATGTATTGATGATGAGAATACCTGTATCAATGATGAGGTTACCTGTTCCAACGATAACGTCGATGATGAGGTTACCTGTTCTGACAATGAGGTCGATGTGTGGTCCTTAGACTTTGTCTAAGTGGACATAATAGGACTGCATTGTCCCTGAACATTTGGTTCAAAATGTACGTGATAGGACTACATCGTCCCTGAACGTTTGGTTCAAAATGTACGTGATAGGACTGCATCATCCCTAAACATTTGGTTCAAAATGTACTTGATAGGACTGCATCATCCGAGAATGTTTGGTTCAAAATGTACGTGATAGGACTGTATCGTACCTGAACTTTTGGTTCAAAATGTACATGATAGGACTACATCATCCCTGAACATTTGGTTCAAAATGTATGTGATAGAATTAATCATCCTTAGACAGTAAATCCAGTAATTCCGAAAGGAAGGTTAGTCTTAAATGATTGTGATAGGATTAATCATCCTTAGACATTAAATCCAGTAATTCTGAAAGGAAGGATAGTATTAAATGATTGTGATAGGATTAATCATCCTTAGACAGTAAATCCAGTAATTCCGAAAGGAAGGATAGTATTAAATGATTATGATAGGATTAATCATCCTTAGATAGTAAATCCAGTAATTCTGAAAGGAAGGATAGTCTTAAATGATTGTGATAGGTTTAATCATCCTTAGACAGTAAATCCCGTAATTCCGAAAGGAAGGATAGTCTTGGATGATTGTGATAGGTTTAATAATCCTTAGACAGTAAATCCAGTAATTATGAAAGGAAGAATAGTCTTAAATGATTGTGATAGGTTTAATCATCCTTAGATAGTAAATCCAGTAATTTCGAAACGAAGGATAGTCTTAAATGATTGTGATAGGCTTAATCATCCTTAGACAGTAAATCCAGTAATTCCGAAAGGAAGAATAGTCTTAAATGATTGCGATAGGAGTAATCATCCTTAGACAGCAAATCCAGTAATTCCGAAAGGAAGGATAGTCTTAAATGATTGTGATGAGATTGACAGTGATATCGTATTTCCAGTAGGAAGGATCATGTGTGTTCCAGATGATGATACTGTTGATTGAGAGGATTCAGATGATGATACTATTGATCGAGAGGATCCAGATGATGATACTGTTGATCGAGAGGATCCAAATGATGATATTGTTGATCGAGAGGATCCAGATGATGATACTGTTGATCAAGAGGATCCAGATGATGATACTGTTGATCGAGAGGATCCAGATGATGATGTTGTTGATCGAGAGATCTAGATGATGCTTTTGATCGGGAGATCTAGATGATGATGCTATTGATAAAGAGATCAAGATGATGTTATTGATCGATAGATCCAAATTATGTCGTTCATCGAGAGATCCAGATGATGATGCTATTGATCGGAAGATCCAGACAATGAGGCTGTTGATCGAGAGATCTAGATGATGATGATGTTGATCGGAAGATCTAGACGATGAGGCTGTTGATCAAGAGATCCAGATGATGATGATGTTGATGTAGCTGATCGAGTGCTGCAGAAGATGAAGACTCAGTACTGAAGATGTTGTTGTTCTAGTATTGAAGATCTTGAAGATGTTCTAGTAACTATTTGAGTTATTGATGATGATTAAAGAAATCTTCCAATGATTTATAGATGTATCATATATCATGTAGTTGATGACTCCTTGCTCCTGTAGATGTTGTTATAATATCCTTCTTGTTAAGGGCGAGTGTTGAAATATTGTAACTTTTAAGAATATTATATTTGTACTTTATTATTCTGGAGATGTTTCATTCCTCTGTAGAGATCTTATTGTATATCTGGAGATGTTTATTCCTCTGTCGGAATGTGGTAACTTGGGTTATTAGACTTCCCTAGTGGGGTCGGCCTAGAGTTAGTTGTATGGAGTTTTTAAGTCCCCTAGTAGGGTCGTCCTAGTCAGCATTATGTTGAGTGGTTAAGTTGGGGCCAACCTATCTAATCTTAAAAGACAAGTGAAGTAGTGTATAAATAGAGGATGTGTGTTACTCATTTAACACACACACACTTGTGAAACTCACAGAGGAGAGGGATAGATCTGCAAAGGAGGAGAAGGATCTCATGTTTGGGGATTACATCTTTGTATTTGCTGGTCATCTATATTGAGGAAGCTTTGCTGGGTTTTCTACCCCATAAGGTTTTCACAGGATAAATTGTGTTTCTTGTGTTTATGTTGTGCTTGTTGTTCTTTCAGTGATCCTGTATATGCTATTGTTGTGAAATTGAATGTAATACTGATGTTATCTATCTTAGCATATTGAATCTTAACATCTCTCACTCTCTCTTCCTTGATTCTACACCTCTCTCTCTCTCCCTCCTCTCTCTCTCTCTCATAATCCCCTTTCCCCCACCACTACATGATGATGATGATGATGAAGATGGAGATGACGATGATGATGATTATGATGATGACTGATGATTGATCATCACCATAATCATCATGATTGATGATTGATCATCATCATCATCATCCTATTCTTTATCACCATCATCATCATCATCATCATCATCATCATCATCTTCATCTTCATCATCCTCATCGTCATTCATCATCATCTTCATCATCATCATCATCCTCATCACCATCTTCATCATCATCATCATCATTGACATCTCCATCTTCCTCCTCCTCCTCCTCTTCCTCATCATCATCATAATCATCATCATCATTGTGGTCATCATCATCATGATCTTCATCGTCTTCATCATCATCATCATAATCTTCATCATCAGCATCATCATCATCATCATCATCATCATCATCTTTGTCATCATCATCATCATCATCATCATCATCACCATCATCATCATCATCATCATCATCATTGTCATCACTCTCTCTTCCATGGTTTTACACCTCTCTCTCTCTCTCTCTCTCTCTCTCTCTCTCTCTCTCTGTAAACCCCCTCTCCCTCTCCCTAACCTCTCCCCCATCCCTAACCATCGTATTCTTTCTATATCTTTTTTACTCCCCCTTTCCCAAAACCCCCTCCTCTCTATATCTCTCCCCTCCTCTCCCTAACCATTACTAACCTGTGCTCTCTCAGTCTCTCTCTCTTCCCTACACCTCCACCTACCTCTAACCACACCTCCCATCTCTCTTTCTCACTCCCTACAACTAACACCCTCTCCTCTCTCTCTCTCTCTCCCTCCTCCCCCCCCAACCATTACTAACCCCCTCTCTCAGTATCTCTCTCTCTCTCTCCCCTTTGCTAATCCCCCTCCTAGCCCCTTACCCCTAACTACCCCCCCCCTCTTTCACTCTCTCTTCCTTGCTTCTACACCTCTCTCTCTCTCCCTCCCTCTCTCTCTCTCTCTCTCTCTCTCCCTCCCTCCTCTCGCTCTCTCCTAATCCCTCTTCCCCTACCACTACATGATGATGATGATGATGATGATGAAGATGGAGATGGTGATGATGATGATGATTGATCATCGCCATCATCATCATCATAATCATCGTTGTGGTCGCCATCACCATCATCTTCATCTTCATCATCATCGTCATCGTCATCATCATCATCATCATCATCATCATCTTTGTCATCATCATCATCATCATCATCATCTTTATCATGATATTCATCATCATCATCATCATCATCATCATCACCTACCTCTAACCACACCTCCCATCTCTCTTTCTCACTCCCTATAACTAACACCCTCTCCTCTCTCTCTCTCTCTCTCCCCCCAACCATTACTAACCCCCTCTCTCAGTCTCTGATCTCCCTCTCTCTCTCTCTCTCTCCCCCTCGCTAACCCCCCTCCTAGCTCCTTAACCCTAACTAAGCCCCCTCCTATCCCCTTACCCCTAACTAACCACCCCCCATCTCTAATCCCTAAGCCCCTAACACCAAATCCCTATTTAACCTCCCAACCCATAGAAACTATTGAATAAGGTTTTGATGATTACAATAACGCTAGCAAGTTTTTGCATGAAGAAATGCTCGCACGTTTTGTGCAAGTAGGCGTTATTTAGCTCTGCACCAAACATATTAAATGCCTAGGATTTTTTTTAACATTCCATGAACGCGCACCGCATTTTGTATGTCCATAACGCTAGCACGTTATGTGTGTCCATAACGCTAGTGCGTTTTGTCTGTGCAAAAATTTAGCATGATTCTTTTATACCTGAAATCTTGTGTTTTCCCATCTTCCTGTCTCCCATACAACAGAATACTTCATAATCAACATTCAAGAAAATTCAGGAAGCTCAAGACACTCTATGTTCACAATCAACAAGCTTGAAGAGGATTCTATAGTTAGCATTTGGAATGGAGGATTCCACATTCACAATTAGCAAGCTTCAAGAGGATTCTACATTCACAATTTCAAGATTCAAGGGGATTCTACATTCACAATGTTAAGCAAGCTTGATGAATCTATATGAACACAATTGAAGAAGAATCTACATTCACTATTGAGCAAGCTTGAAGAATCTATATTCTCAAAGTGAGGTAGAAACTTTACTTTCACACTTGAGCAAGATAGATGAATCTATATCCACAATTGAGGAAGCATCTATATTGACAATTGAGAAAGCTTGAAGAACCTATATTCACAATTGAGAAAGAATTTGGATATTTGAATAGTTGAGCACACCTCTAGAATCTATTTTCCTAGTATTGCTCATTGTGGTCATGGGTAATTCACGCAATTGAAAAAGGAAATCAGCAAGGAAAGAGAAGCCTCAAGAAACCATGGAAGAAGTTAGAGAAAAGAAAAGCTTGGATATGTGGAATCGAAGGCATTCCATGGAAACTCATCCAATTCCAACTATAGATGATGCCATGGTCGTTCTTACCCATCCACCTCAAGAAAAACAAAGAAATTCATTGGAGGGGCCCTCAATTTCAACAACATTTGATGAACAAGCACCCCATGGCACTAGTCAAGAAGTAAGACGTAGGTGCTCATCGTGGGATGTTTAAATTCCCACATAAAATCAACATCAGAATATTGTAGTGAATGACTTGATGGGTAGTGGTTATACAAGCAACTAAGTTAGAGAGGCATTGGGTGAAGGATTTACAATGGAAGAAGCAAATGTTATGGAGACCGTCCAAGAGAATGAAAGGCAAGAGGCTCCTATTGAAATGTCGGAGCATCCTGGTGATGTTGTACATGCTCCAGTTCCAACACCCTTACCTCCATTAGAAACTACACGTTGAAGAATTCCGAAACATATACAGGTTGATGAAACTCTCATTAGTTCACTTGAATGTACGTTGTCTAAACGTGCTATTGCTTATCAAACTCGACAAATACTTGATAAATTTTTTGAATCTAAATGTATGGGGACAAGTGCAAATTATTTTTATCATTGTTAAAATCTAGGTCTATGGTTGTTGTTAGAAGAACGTTAAAGATAAAGATGACCAAAAAGTTAGAACCAAGTTCTCATATTGTTAAAAGTTTAGTAGATGCATTCAATACAATTGGAAAGAAATCTCGCTCAAAGGATTGCAATGTGGCTCATCGTGTGTTGTCACAATCAATCATGAACAAAAACACTAACGCACTTTGTTTTCTTAAACCTACATCCAAATTTATTAATTTGAATGTGAAGACACTTCGTAGGTATTGTGTTAGAAGAGAAAAACTTGAAACCAGTCAAATAGATGTTTGGGCCTTCATTAGCAGGTTGCCATGCTCTAATATGAAGCTCATTGATGTGGTAAAGGGATTAGTGCAAGCTTTTTGGCATGACAACACTAGACCTTCTTCCAACCAAAAATATGTATTAAAATTGAGAAGGGGTTCAAAGGATCGTGAACCACACATTAAACATTTTCTTGATATGACACAAATAGAAATTATATGAGATATTTAGGAATGAACATAACGAACTTGACTTGCGCCAAATATCCTTTGAAAAATGCAAACCATGGTATGTTAAAATAAACACAATTCGTAACACATATTGTTGTCAATGCCACATTGAGTATGGTTACTATTATGACACATATACATATATTGTTCGTGTATTGCATAACACTCTTGTGCAGGAATGCTCGACTACATTACCATCGATGTCATCTAGAGACTTTATTCATAGCATTTTGTGTAGCAGGCCAAATGATTGCACATTTTATCAAAAAACTTGCATAGATGGGACATGCCCAGGGTGTGGTGGATTCACATTATTGGAAAAATGCATACATGTGACCGATTAGCATGAAATTGGGAGGCAGGAGGTGAACTTGTAGTCATTCAAATATGTCACGTATGATATTGATGGAGGGAACGAAAGAAAAAAAATACAATTAGTCACTTCTCAGGTTGGTAATGAGCTATTGGATACTACTTTTTCTTCAGATTACAATTTCATATGTAACAATCTATTTATATATGTCTTTATTGTTGATCTACCAGGTACGGGTTTGCGACTTCATGGAGGAATTATTTGAAAAGACACAACAGCATGTAAATCATGTGCATGTGGCTCATTGGCAAGATGAGCAGTTTAGAACATGCAAGGATACATTTCCTATTGGGACTATCCTATCAGTGGTCGATTTTGCGGAAAACTATACTCTTCAACCGCAAAATGTGATTCAGAGTCAATACTATCACTCAGACCAGGTCAGCCTAATGGTCCATATCACCTATAGACATGGGGCAGATAGTACTGAAGACAACATGGTTATATTGAAGTATCACTTCTACATAAGTGATGACAAGTGTCATGACTTGGATTTTGTACAACACAACTTTCAAATGTTCTACAATCACTTGAAGGATAACAATACATGGATGGAAAAACATTGGATTTGGTATGACGGTTGTGCATGGCAATTCAAAATTGCTCGTGTCTTCCAATGGTTGTGTATGCTCCACAAAAGGCACAAGGTGCCACATATTTGGAGCTATTTTGAGACCGGACATGGAAAAAGTGAACATGATGGAGTAGGTGTGTGCATAAAGACTGCATTACGCAGGAAAGAAATGAAGTTCACAAATGGACCTATCATCTGAGATGCAAAAACCATCGTTGAATGGTGTGCTTCAGTCATGGGGGAGGGAACAAGAATGCAGGAAGATCACTCAACCAGGAAAGAACATGTACATAGATATTTTTGGGAGGTGGTGGATGTAGATCGATCACAGTTATATGAGTGCAAGACCATCCAAGGAACTCGTGCATTTCATTTAGTTAGAACGTCGGACAATGCTATAATTGAAATGTGGATAGGGAAACTGTTATGTTTTTGTTCTCCATGCAATACTGGTGAATGGGACGAATGTGAATCGGTGGATTGGGTTGATAGCTGGGACCGTGTATCACTCCCCATTGGTCGACGGATAGCTATAGACTTATCCCAGTTGGAGGAAGACCAATCAAGTATTTCACCAGACTATGACCACATATCAGATCTTATACAAACAGGTTTGATTAATATTTTTATATTTTTGACAACTAGTTGTGTCTAATTAGCTGTGTATATTTTTGATATTTTTGATAACTAGTTGTGTCTAATTAGTTGACTGAGATGTTGGAACTATATTTTCTCCAAGGTACATATACGCAGTGGTTGCCCCGAGACGCAATGCATGGTGCACTAACTATTGGATGGCACGTTGCTTAGAGGGGAAGCAAACCCTAAATGTCCCATTACGGTACTCTGAGGCCAATGATTTTCCGATTGGGTCGATGGCTATAAAGGGAGAATATTTGAACTAGGTTTCCCACTCAACAAATAGAAAAGGGTATACATATGAAGATTATAGACCATGTGAGATTGTATACCATTATAAAAACTTAGCTATTGGCACAAACCTCCAACTACAAAGAATGCCAAGGGAGAACTCATCAAAAGCACGATACTTATTTCCTTATTTCGAGCACGAGAGGTTAAAGGAAACCATTGGTATTCGAGGTGATCCTGATGGTCTATTCGAATGACCATAGGTAGGTAATCTGGTATGTGGTTTGCATGTTTTATTGTGTACTATGTTATAGGTAATCTGGTATGTGGTTTGCATGTTTTATATAATAATTTGGCGAGTTTTAGAGTGAAAAAAGTTTACCCCATCAAAATTGGGTGAAAGGGGGCTTCAAAAAATGCAAATTGGCGAATCTTTTTTTGGAAAAAAACATAGAAAAATAGCCCATGGGATAAATTTCGCCCCTAAAATTATCCTTGGATTAAATCTTTCCTTCCAAGGGATGAGATACAATCCTGAAGAAAAAAGGAAATAAGGTCCACCCTCCAAAACCCTATCCCTATCCTTTTGGTTAAAGAAGATGATAGTGAAGAAACCCTTCGAGCCTAACTGAAGGTCATAATGCCCTTTAGGGTTCCATGAGGTTTTGATCCATTTGAGAAGGTCTTTATCTTTTGGCCAAATTCCAATAAACTTACCAATTAGGGATTTTTCTTTCCAGAGTTCAACTCGTTCTCGCAGCTTCTCAGATTTGATCTGAAGGGAAAGGATCTCTGCAGATTTGGGAATATAACCTCGAGGATTCTGTTTCTGCCCATGAGGGTCCTTCGAGCTAGAGCCCTCGCCCAATTTCCTCATTACAACCCGATGTCGGTGCCTTTGCTGTGCCATTTGAGTTAGGAGCCAAAGAGGAAGATTGCGAAGGGGGAGGCCCTCCCCACGCGGGGCCATCGCACCATGACTAAGGCCAACGGGATGGGCTCACCAGTAACGCAGCAATCGGGTGAGTTGAGCAGAGCAAAAAAAAATGAAACCCTAAATGTAAAAAAAGCTTCGATCCACGCCTAATTGCAGAGCCCCTCTTCCCGAATCATTCCTATCCAAATCTCAAACTTCTTTATTGATTGGAAAACACATTTGAATATTATTATTGAAAAGTATGTTTGAACCATAACTTTTTAATAATATTTTGTGTGTATATATATTACATATGACAATTAATTTTAATTTAGTTTTTAATGTTGGAAACAATTGAAATTAAATCTACAATGAATAAAGTTACCATTAACAAAATACAATTTAATTAGAATTAAACCTCTAATCAATGGCATTGCCATTAATGCCATTGACTAAATACAATTTTACACCTTTCTCATAAATTGAATTTATTTTGCATAACCTCTCTTTTTCTCCATAATGTCGCAAAGATATTATTCAAATCTTTATAAGAATTTAGTTTGTAGGTTTATTATTTTGCATAACCATTCTTCTTCCCATAATAACCCAAAAATATTATTCAAACATTTATAGGAATTTAGTTTTTAAGTTTATTGTGCCACCTACCAAGTCTCTTCTCCAACTATTTGACCAAAATAACATGAAATCCATTGAAAAGCCTTCACCTTTGCTAAGTTTGGAACTCTGTAGAGTGCATCTTACTTCAACAAAAACTGCACTAAATCATGTTATGGGTTTTGATATCATTCAAGGGATATGAGAAAATGTTCAATGTTTACTCTTGGCAGTTCCCACCTGACTTGATTATACTCGAAGGGTACCTCAGCTTCCATAACCTCTAGTTCTTCCTGCAACCGTATTCTACTCTAGCTTCAATGATTTCTACTTCGAAACATTTCTTCTGACTTTTGATCTGATGATAGAAGCCTCTTACCTACCAATATCTTCCGTTAGGTACTGTAAATATATCTCCTTTTGCATTATAACAAATATATCTACTTTTGCAAAATATCATGAAAGCTTTCATTATTTCAATATGTGAAAGCAGAAAAATAAAGGTAAAAAAAAACTTCAATCATGTTTAGATTGAAGTTTCCTTTGAGAGTTCCGTATGCAAACAAACATGACAGGGATAATATGGACTTTTCCATGCTTTTTCATGTAAATCAAAGCTGGCAATAATCGCACTTGGCTCCCTTCAAAGTGAAGGATTCTCTTTATAATTCAAAGTATCTTGCCCTCTGATCCGACAATGGCAAAGTATTCATTACTTCTAATAAGATTGTACGAACATCTCGTAAACTGTAATTAGATAAGACATCCCTTTGAGCAGTATTATCTTATCTAATTTTATTACAATTACATGTTCAAGATAAGATAAATATATCTCCGTACAAGCCCTTACGCCTTAAATCTTTAAACTAATCCTTGAAGCGACATTTAGGAATCTTCTCTGTTTTAAACCCAATATCGCATTGATTAACTTGTAGCAAATGCATGATTAACTAATAGTTATGTATGGAGAACAACTTGTTGATTAACTAATAGTTATGTAGGGAGAACAACTTGTAGCAAATGCATGATTAACTAATAGTTATGCACGGAGAACAAGTAATATCTACTCCACAAGTTAAGTAATTTTGTTAGTGTAGAGTGTATAAGAGTTTACACTTTATTCAAACACAATCTCTTCGGATGATCTATATATATTATTAAATACTTTTAATAAAGTACCAATTCACATTTAACAACATGGTTAAAATGGATGCATGATATTCATTTTAAGTGTTTTTATTTTTCACGGATTAAGAGTTTAAGGAATTAGTTAAATGGTTTTTGGTTAATGTGGTTAGTTATTTTATTAACTAGTATAGTTATTTAACTTGCTATTTCTGAATGTTGATAAAAAAACTATAATAAATTTTGATCCTATTTTTATAAGTAAATTAACCCACAATCTACTTATAAAATGTTTAATAAAACAAGAGCTGCAAGTAGCGATGTCCATGACATTAGCTTGTAGCATCGATGTATGGGCATGCATAGATATGCAAATGAGAATTGCAAATGCCAATGGAAGAGGGATACCAAGGACAATTGTGTATGAGAATTGCAAATGCCAATGGAGGCAAGATCCAAGGACAATTGCATCTCATTTTTCTCGCTTATGAAATGACGCTCTAAGCTACCCAATCTGACCCAATCCAACCAAGATATTGCGTGTTGAACTCAGCTTCCCTGATGCAGCAGAATTCGGCTTCACCTGTATGTCTTCTTCAATTTTGATGAGTTGGAGGCACCCAGTTTAGGAACTGCTGAAACTGAATTTGGAAACAGTGACTTGTTGCTTGAGGGACACCCACCAATTTTGGAGGATTCCCCTAGTTCCTTATCTTCAATTCAGTTAGTTTTGAGAGCAGTCACTCTAACACTACCCCCAATTCTTGTAGGGTAATGAGTACTCTGTGTCTCATGATTTTATTCTCTAGAAAAATAAGTACCCTGCCTAGGAAGTGCATTTCTCCTGTACCTGATCTTCCAATACAAATATGCAAGGAAGGAGAAGTCTAAAAGGAAACCTTTTTCTCAGGAAAAGTACCTTGTTATCAGCCAAACTCCTTAATGTATAAAAACCTTGCGGTGCGTTTATCCTTAGAATAACAAAAAAAAATGTGCCTTGTGCTTCCAATTGCTACAATGTAACCTACATATATTCAGAATAATTATTTAAGTATCTGGATCAGAAGTAAACACGTCAATATAAATAACAAATTGCAAAGTCTAGACACATATACATGCATACAAAATGTGCACAATAATCAACACTCATAATTTCTATCATTAGTGAATCTAAGAAAGTTCCTTAGTTGATACAGGTTGAGCTTACATTGATGTTTGATGAGAGTGGAAATGTCCCTGCGAGAGAGCATATTATTAGTTGCATGAAGCCGATTGAATGTGAAGAATAAATTTAATTGAGAATTAAAACTATTTTAAGATCAAAACCAATTTTCTGAATCTAAATTCGTTGTCTATATGGGACAAAGAGACTAGCAATTCCTTAACAAGCTTTAGCATGCATTTCTAAGATATTTCTAATTCAGTTTACCATCCAAGCATTTGGAAAAATTTGTTAGTCACTTTGTGCTAGTTGCATGTTATAAGCTTGCCAAACCTTGAAAAAAATTCACCAATGCAACATAAAACATTAGGCTAAAGCTTTAGCAGTTTGTGAATCTTGACTTTGTGTGTGATTAGTCCTTATCAAGTACCAATGTTTCTAGTAGAGGGTGTCGAAGTTAAAAATATTAAGATCACACGCCTACAATATCGAAAAACATGCTTATATTCTAGTACAAAAAACAAGGAAGAGGAGCATTGCGACTAAGTAATATAGGATATTACCTTGGAATGTATGGTATGAAAGACTATGTTGTTAATGGCAGTAGAAGTAGCATTCACAACTTCAAGACTACCTTCTTCCAATGCTACCAGAAGATTAGAGTACACAAGTTGATGTTCAAACATGTTAGTCCAAACCTGAACAACTAAACTTCTAGATTGTAATTTCAGTGTAGGAAATTCCCATTTGGATCCCCCAATTGGCGGAGCTTCAGTGCAAATTCTATCGTTGTAGGATAATTGCACTTCCTCGGATGAAACTTTTACATTATTAATATATTTAACCTTCGTTTTATCTCTTTCCAATGAATGATCATCGAATTTTTGCTGTGGATGTTGAACATAATGCACTTGGTCTAACACTGAACATTTTCCCTACACGACACGAGATCAAACTTCCATTAATTTAAAACCCTAGTGAGTATTGTTGAAGTCTCTAATGCAAAAAACCCTTGTGATAGATCCAAGAAAAGCATACCCAACGATTTTCACCTGGAAGTAAAGATTGACAATTAACGAATTTTCTGAATCTAAATTTGGCTAGTCTATACGAGACAAAAAAGCATCAAATCAAAATTGATAACCAATTGTTCCAATGAGAAATTGCTTTGATGTTATATCCCTAGCATTTGATGTTATTTCCATTGTTTTGATAGAAAGGCCCAAAAAGTAACTTTCTGTCCACATAGACATGAGAATACGAAGAAATTGGGGAAGTGATATTATGCCGCCCAAGCATCAGCTCTAAAAAAAATGTTAGTGTTTTGTTAAAAGAGATCAGTGCATCAGATAAGCAATGATTAAGAGAACAAACAAGGACAATGTCACAAATGTTTTAACTACCTAAAAAAATGTCGAAGCCATTTCAAATATCAACGTATCATAGTCTACAAAATGAGTAGAGAGCTCTGTAAATCAACAAAGAGACCCGGGCGCATGCACGAAGTTGGTTCCACTTTTTAGTGCCACTTTAGAAATCAGAAATGCATGTCCGAAACGTAAATCTATAACGTTCACATATGCGTTATCGTGGCTAGGTTCGGAAAACCCGAGCCCAAAACCAAGGCTAAGCTTAGTTAGCCTATATCGCATGTGTGATATATCACATTTGCGTTTTGTAAGAGTTACAAATCGCAAGTGCGATTTGTAAGACCAAAACAAAAAAATAAAATAGAGGCCTACGACCTTAAGTACGATATATTGCACTTGCGATATATCACAAGTGCGATTTGTAATACCAAAAAGAAAAATAAAACAGAGGCCCGCGACCTCAATTTCACATTTCACAGTCAAGGCCAAAGGTATCGGGAGAGCAATAAAACACAAAGGCAATTTGAGTTTGAGCGAATTTGGAGGCGAATTTGGAAGGGCTGATTCACAAGTTGGATACAATGGAAGGTAGGTGGCCATTTCCTTCAAAATTGCTTTCATTTTCATTTGTGTTTGTTAATTTAATATATTTTGTTTTTTTTTAAAACGAATTTAATAAAATTTGTTCTATTAAACCAAACAATGAAATATTAAATCAATTTTGAATTTTTTGTTTTAATCTTAATAGAGAACACAAATGTTGAAGAAAATGTGCATAATGAAACCATTGATAACCAAGACCCAAACACAAACCCAAACCCAAACCCAAATCCAGACAAAAACCCAAACACCGAGGAGGAACACGACTGAAATTCAGAGATTCTGGCTCGTTTGGGTGCATTGAGGTGCCTTAGCTCATTGTTTAGAGGGGGCAATCATTTAAGATAATCATTAACCGAGGAATTAGATACCATAACAAACAAAAAAATCCAATGCCTAGGGAGCACTATACAACATTAGCTCGTACAAAGATTTCCAGAGGCAATACTATTCCACTGGGTTGAGCTACAAAGATGTGAGAAAACTAAAGATAACCAAAGAACAACTGTTTTCATTATTCTGGGACCCTAGCACTGGATTGGTTCCACCCACCAGTCAACCACACATTTCCATAGACTGATGCATGGAGCCGAATGTGAAAGCCAATTGGATGGATCATTGGTACATGGTATTCGATGAAGACCCTCATGGGAATAGAGACATCCCATTATATTTCCTAAGGAAGATGTATGCAGAATTTATCTTGGGGAAATATGTGAACTATTTTGATATTTTAGATTTCCAGGGTGTAGGTCATGGGATGCCCCAAGATAGGTAAGGGGCTAGGATTGATCCTAACTATGTGTGACACCCTCCACGCACACCAAAACCCCCTCGGTTATATCCTCCTTCGGGTCCCGTTATTGATGATACATAGGAGGTCTTATTGCATTTGGCAGATACATTGCTTTGACATGGAACTGTTGTCAAAGGCAATGTAGGCTAAGGGTTTGTCACTTCTGAGGCTGACCCATCTGGGGTTGCACCATCGCACACTGAGGATCCACTTACTAGGTCTCCAGATCGTACCAGAGCTATAGATCGCACTGGAGATGGAGAGGGTTCAGAGCATCGTGTTATTCCACACCCTTGCACAGCGTGTGGAAGCATATGCTATGGGCCTGCTTCAGAGTTTCAGGGTGATGGATTACTCTAATATGTAAGTAAAAAACATTCTTTACATAGTATTTTTTTTTATATCACAATTTTCAATTGTTTCGTAATTTATTTCTATTTAATTATTTGACAATTTACATGAACAAATATACAGCTAGTGTCTAATGACACCCCAGATTCGCATAATCCGACTGTTGATGCTGATGACATTGATGCAGCGGTCAATGCTGCATATGATTTTGGTGCTTCACCATTAGCTGTAAGAACTTTACTTTTTAATTTGTCATCGTGATTTACATATTTATAGTAGAGATTACAACATTCAATACGTCTTAATATGGATACAATATGTTTTATGCAGTGTGGGAACGATGAGTTTGTGGAATCCCAGGAAGGTCCCTTGCATGTAGAGGAAGATTACCAAACAAAGGTATTCTTTTAATTATGCTTTTAATGATTCAACATGTATGCTTTTAATTATTAGAAATTTTCTAATTGTATCTTTATGTTTTGTTACGTAGCATGATTTCCTTGCCACCCAAGCGGCCTTTTGGACTGATGCATATGACCATCTATTTAGGCCATTGTCAGTTAGTTCACCCACTGGTGACCCACTTCTTCACCTTTCCCAGATATATGTAGTATAGTTTAATTTGTACATGCAAGTATGTCTTGCTTTATTTGAAAAAGTGATTGACCGTCCATGTAGTATATGTCTCGTTTTCTTTGTATTTGCTGACATTGACATATGTTACTTTCTGCAGGCATCTAGTGAGGTAGTGGTGCTTGAAGAGCACCAAATTGAGGTTGTTGGTGACCCACCTCTCCCCCCCAGGTACATGTATGTCTCGCTTTCTCTGAAAAAATCATTGTCGGTCCATGTAGTATATGTCTCGTTTTCTTTGTATTTGCTGACATTGACATATGTTACTTTATGCAGGCATATACTGAGGCCGTGGTGCTTGCAGAGCACCAAATTGAGGTTGTTGGTGACCCACCTCTGCACCCCCCAGGTACATGTATGTCTCTTTTTATTTGAAAAGTCATTGTCCGTCCATGTAGTATATGTCTCGTTTTATTTGTATTTGCTGACATTGACATATGTTACTTTATGTAGGCATCTACTGAGCGAGTGGTGCTTGCATAACACCAAATCGAGGTTGTTGGTGACCCACCTCTGCCCCCACCTAAGTACGTGTATGTCTCGCTTTCTTTGAAAAAGTCATTGTCCGTCCATGTAGTATATGTCTCGTTTTCCTGGTATTTGCTGACATTGACATATGTTACTTTATGCAGGCATCTAGTGAGGTAGTGGTGCTTGAAGAGCACCAAATTGAGGTTGTTTGTGACCCACCTCGCCCCCCCAGGTACATGTATGTCTTGCTTTATTTGAAAAATTCATTGTCTGTCCATGTAGTATATGTCTCGTTTTCTTTGTATTTGCTGACATTAACATATATTACTTTATGTAGGCATCTAGTGAGGCAGTGATGCTTGTAGAGCACCAAATCGAGGTTGTTGGTGACCCAACTCTGGCCTCCCCAGGTATGTCTCGCTTTCTTAGAAAAACTCATTGTCCGTCCATGTAGTATATGTCTCATTTTCTTTGTATTTTCCGACATTGACATATGTTACTTTATGCAGGCATCTAATGAGGTAGTGGTGCTTGCAGAGCACCAAATTAGGGCCACTGATGACCCTCCACACCCCCTAGGTACGTGCAGTTACACTATCGAGTACCATGACTTACACACACACAGTGAGTAAAAATGTTATATTTGCTTGGAATTTGAACAAATGTACATAGATTTGTATTTATTTTTATAGCTTGGTACACTAACTTACAAATTTTGGTTTGTGTGCAGTCTCCGCAAATGAGAATCGATCCTCCTATTTAGCATTGGGGAATGCCATTGAGCAACCAAAGAAATAAAGATAGACTTCTCAAAAGCCACTGACAGTGGCAGTGAAAAGGGGGATAAATAGAATTCATGTATGGGGGGGTAAATAGAATCCATGTATAGGGGGGATACATACATGTACCATTTTGTTTGTATACACACAGATGTACAGTATGATCCACTATTTTGTATTATGGCCATGGCATGCCATTTTTGAAAACATTATATGTACATATAATATACAACAATGTTCAGATTTATATATATGTTTGACTTGATATGGGAACATGATGTGCATTATATGCCTTGCATATATGATTAACTATGTTTTTAGGTTTATGGCCTTGTGAAATGATGAGTTAACAAATGTTAAGGGATTTTTTTCTAGTTTTGATTAATAGAGGAAATATAAGTATCAATGTTTGAAAGATTTGGGCTTGGACACGTGTCTATAAGATTAACAAACTATATATCAACTTTTTTTCGAAACAACTAGCAATGAATCTTGTCCTGTATCTTATTCAATTCCTAGTTTGATCAATGTTTGAGTAATTTGAAGCTCTACTAGGTCTTTTATGAACAACCAACAATTAACACAATGATATCACCTCACTACAATGACGTTTTGCCAATTGTTGAAGATGTTTGAACCATTGTTTGGTTCGTAGAAGCAATGTAGGTGTCAACATTTTAGAAATTAGGCATCTAACAAGTATATATGATGAATACCCTATGTTAGTGCATGCCTATGTTTTTATTTACCCAACTATGTCTTTTCTCTTAATTCATTGAATTTTTCAAGGGGATGTTCCTTCCTATCAAATTTGTTTCTCAATTGATTCTATTTCCCATATTCACAAGGATCAAAAAAAAAAATAACTTGACAAAAATTGTGTTCTCAATCACACTAAACAACAAAAAGTATTGCAATAGTAGAATTTTCTTGCAAATGTCTATGTTTGTCTAGATAACCTAGATTTTCAAAGATAATAACGTTGGGATTTGTTTGTTGTTTTGTTTTCTAAATATAGGCACATGCACACATTGTAAGTATACACATGTGAATAACACATTTTGGTTTTGTTACAATGGTTCAAAAAACGACCCTTTTAATAACATCTATGGTTCCACTAGTAAGAGTTCCAAATCAATTTAGACTCCAATACTCAAAGGTAACTACAAAGCTAATAAGGAGAGTTGATAAAAGGAATATGTCCAATTATTTTGGTTATTAATTATCTCTAAGGGTGTTATGGGTCACTAGTACATTCGGGCGTATTTTTCCACGAAATATTTCCACGTTTTGAACATTCATGGATGAATACAATGAAATTTAAGATGTCTTTTCATTTTATTTTTATCACGGCGGAAAAACCATGGTAATATCGACATTTTTTAGATTTTCAACGCACTTTCGTCTCTATATCGACGACCTATGGCTATCTTTGCACACCCGCCAAACCAATGGCAACTTCCAATGGCTCTTGGATTTTTATGCGTGGGTCAACTCATGCATTTGCGTAGATGGATCGACGATCGTCGATTTATAATTACATACTTTTCAGACAATTTTCGACACATTTGCTATATATATTCTTCAGCTTTTAAACCTTGCATCTCTTCAAGCTGTGCTCATTCCTTTTTGTTATCGTGCCTCTTCAAATCTAATAATTAATCTTTTATTTGTGATTCTGTTTATTTCATACTTTTAATTAATTAAAAAACTTCTTTGGATTTCTTAGGCCTGCGGGCTTCATCCATCTGGGCTCTCCCTATGCAGGAAACAACCTTACGCCCCTTGCCTCTTCATGGGAATATGCAGGAAAGCCCCTTACGGGCATGATTAAGCTCTTGTGGTTTTAAATTTAGCCCCCATGGGAATCCTTAAGCCCCTGCGGGTTTAACCTTACCTCCTGCGGGTATCCCCTAAGCCTCTGTGGGATTAATATCAGCCCCTACGGGCTTAACTTCACCCTCTGTAGGAATCCCTAAGCCCCTACCGGCTTTACGGGATTTACCTCAGCCCCTGTGGGCATCCTTAATTAAGCCCCTTTGCGGGATTAACTTCACTCCCTGCGGGCATCCCTAAGCCTTTGTGAGCTTAACCTCAGCCCCTGCGGGCATAGATAAACCATTGCGGGCATCTTTTATCCCTGGTGGGCATTTCTTTAGCCCCTGCGGGCATAATGGAGCTTTTAACCCTTAATACTTTTTATAAATAATTGAGTTTTTCTTTACTTTTGGGAGACCAATAGCTTGCACGTGAGAGCACCAAGGAGGGAACTAATACCACAACTAGATGGCCAGATCACCAACAAACATGCCCATGTCATCTGGAAAAATTATCAGCACAAGGACACTCTTTGGTGGGCATTTCCAAATGCCTTTTCAACTTTCTGATCTTAACACTTAACCAATTTTTCTTTAGTTCTTAATATGCAAAATAATACTTTTCCTACTTTTGGCAGATTGATATTTTGCATATATGAACATCATAAGGAAAAATGAAAGTATGGATGGATAGCCACCTCAACAAGGACCAGATCCATGTCACCTTTTGAACTTTTTGATACGCACACATCATCTGGCGAACATTTGAAAATAGACTTCCAAACTGTTAATTCAATACTTAGACAAAATTGTCAAACCTTAGGTCAACATGATGAGATTTTTATTTTCATCAAATTTGAAGTGCAAGACACCCAATGGATAGAGTCCAACAAGGTTATTCCATCAATACCAATTTCATCCTCTGAAACTTCTTTCTCTCTCCTCGGCGGGCATTTTACTGGAGTAGTGCAATTTAGTCTATGAGGCACTTTTGGCAGATCAATATCTTCACCTACATAAACTCTTTGGACAAACCATTGATATGGTTGGATGCACCATACACAATTCTATAGATCCATACTATCAAACTAATTTAACACATCAACCAGAAGAGATGGCGGTAATTTTACTGAGGTGACTTAGGAAGTACATTGTTTTGGCAGATCCATAACTTCTCCCTCAGGAACTTTCAAGTCAAGATGAGGACATGGTTAAGTAGAGAAAACACCAACCTACAAGATGACCATATGGTGTGGGAATTTTCTTCAACACACAAACTATGGTGGGAATTTCCCTAAGGCCACCTGAGCTAGTTTTCCAACACTTAGTCATTTTCAGGAATTTCTCCAAAGTTTATCGTGATACGCTATTTTGGCAGACTTATAACTTTCTCCTCAGACATGCTTGAGGAAAAATGAGACCATGTTCAGGTAGACCAATCAACAAGCTACATCATGACCATATGGTGTGGTCATTTACTTTAACCCATGAATAATGGCGGGCATTTTACTGAGGCCACTTAGGTAGTTTTACTCCCTCTAGTGGAAAACAACCCAAAACCCTATTTTAGCAGACTTTTGAATTTTTCATCAAACACCCTCTTTGAGAGCTCAGACCATGGTAATATATCCCCTTCAACAAGCTATAGCATGATAGTTTTAGATAATTTTTACCATTCACCTATGAGGTACGACGTGCATTTCCCCAAGGCTATTTGGACCAATTTTCCAACACTTCGCCATTTTTCAGAATGTCTAAAACTGCTTGAACTCTTGTTTTGGTAGATCTATAACTTTGTCATAAAGCACTCTTTTGAAGAAATGAGACCATTTTTATATAGCCTATTCAGCAAGGTATATCCTGATATGATGGTGCGAGCATTTTCTTCAAACCATGAATTATGGTGGGCATTCTCTTAGAGCAGTTTTGACCAAACTGTGTGGGTATCCCCTAAGCCTCTGCGGGCTTAGTCTCAGCCCCTATGGGAATCTTGAAGCCCCTATGGGCTTAAATTCACCCTCTGCATGCATCCCTACGCCCCTACGGGATTTACGGGCTTTACCCCATCTCCTGCGGGCATCCTTAATTAAGCACCTGCGGGCTTAACTTCACTCCTTGCGGGCATCCATAAGCCTCTATGGGATTAACCTTAGCCCCTGTGGGCATAGATAAACCCTTGTGGGCATCTTTTATCCCTTGTGGGAATTTCTTTATCCCCTGCAGGCATAATGGAGCTTTTAACCCTTAAGCCTTTTTATAAATAATCAAGTTTTTCTCTACTTTTGGGAGACCAATAGCTCGCACGTGAGAGCACCAAGGAGGGAACTAATACCACAGCTGGATGGCCAAATCACAAAGGAACATGCCCATGTCATATGGAAAAATTATCAGCACAAGGACACTCTTTGGTGGGAATTTCCAAATGCCTTTTCAACATTTTGATCTTAACACTTAGCCATTTTTTCTTTAGTTCCTAATATGCAAAATAATACTTTTCCTTCTTTTGGGAGATCAATATTTTGCATATATGACCATCATAAGGAAAACTGAAAGTATGGATGGATAGCCACCTCAACAAGGACCAGATCCATGTCACCTTAGGTCAACATGATGAGATTTTTATTTTCATCAAATTTGAAGTGTGAGACACCCAATGGGTAGAGTCCAACAAGGTGATTCCATCAAGACCAATTTCATCCTTTGAAGCTTCTTTCTCTCTCCTCGGTGGGCATTTTACTGGAGTAGTGCAATTTAGTCTGGGAGGCACTTTTGGTAGATCAATATCTTCACCTATAGAAACTCTTTGGACAAACCATTGATATGGTTGGATGCACCATACAACATTCTATAGATCCATACTCTCAAAATGATTTAACACATCAACCACAAGAGATGGCAAGAATTTTACTGAGGTGACTTAGGCAGTACATTGTTTTGGCAGATCCATAACTTCTCCCTCAGGCACTTTCAAGTCAAGATGAGGACATGGCCAGGTAGAGAAAATGCCAACCTACAAGATGACCATATGGTGCGCGCATTTTCTTCAACCCACAAACTATGGCGGGCATTTCCCTAAGGACACCTGAGCCAGTTTTCCAACACTTAGTCATTTTCAGGAATTTCTCCAAAGTTTATCCTGATACCCTATTTTGGCAGACTTATAACTTTCTCCTCAGACATGCTTGAGGAAAACTGAGACCATGGTCAGGTAGACCAATCAACAAGCTACATCCTGACCATATGGTGCGTTTATTTACTTTAATCCATGAATAATGGCGGGGATTTTACTGAGGCCACTTAGGTAGTTTTACTCCGTCTGGTGCAAAACAACCTGAAATCCTGTTTTGGAATACTTTTAGCTTTGTCATCAAACATCCTCTTTGAGAGCTGAGACCATGGTAATATGTCCCCTTCAACAAGCTACATCATGATAGTTTCAGATAATTTCTATCATTCACGTATGAGGTACGACGTGCATTTACATCATGATAGTTTCAGATGGTGCGGGCATTTTCTTCAAACCATGAATTATGGAGGACATTCTCTTAGAGCAGTTTTGACCAATTTTTCAACACTTAGCCATTTTTCAAAATGTCTAAAACTGCTTGAACCCTTGTTTTGGAAGATCTATAACTTTAATGTCATAAATCACTCTTTTGAGGAAATTAGACCATGGTTAGATATCCTATTCAACAAGGTATATCATGATATGATGGTGTGAGCATTTTCTTCAAACCATGAATTATGGCGGGCATTCTCTTAGAGCAGTTTTGACCAATTTTTCAACATTTAGCCATTTTTCAAAATGTCTAAAACTGCTTGAACCCTTGTTTTGGAAAATCTGTAACTTTAATGTCATAAAACACTCTTTTCAAGAAATTAGACCATGGTTAGATAGCCCATTCAACAAGGTATATCCTGATATGATAGTGCGGGCATTTTCCTCAAACAATGAATTATGGCAGGCATTCTCTTAGAGCAGTTTTGACTAATTTTTCCATACTTAGTCAATTTCCAAAGTTCCACAAACTTGCCATACTTTTCCAGAATGATGTCAGATTGCAACACTGACTTCATGATAACACCAGAACTTAGCCTCTGTGGGATTAATCTCAGCCCCTGCAGGCATAACTTCACCCTATGTGGGCATCCCTAAGCCCCTGCGGGCTTTACCTCAGCCCCTACGGGCATCCTTAATCCCCTATGGGCTTAACTTCACTCCCTACGGGCATCCCTCAGCCTCTGTGGGATTAACCTCAGCCCCTACGAGAATAGATAAACCCTTGCGCGCATCTTTTATCCCTTGTGGGAATTTCTTTAGCCCCTGTGGGCATAATGGAGCTTTTAACCCTTAAGCCTTTTTATAAATAAACAAATTTTTATCTGGTTTTGGGAGACCAATAGATCGTACGTGAGAGCACGAAGGAGGGAACTGATACCACAGCTGGATGGCTAGATCACCAAGGATAGCCTCTATGAACCCTAGCAACCAATCTCTCCCATCATTCACTTCAAAGGTCGGTCAGGGTAAGGTCTCGCACATGGTCTCGGTCAAGGTAAGGTCTCGAGTCTGGACTCTCGCATAAGGTATTTGACCCTCTTTGAAGTACTTTGATATTTAATTTTGACGCTTGTGGATATTTCTTCAGATCCGTGTTCAGGGTTTTTGGTTCATTTTCGCTCCTTTAAATTGGATTTTCCCTTGTTCCTTGGTTTTTTCCGAAAATGCTATCTAAAATAGCTCTGTCTCCGACAGTTTTTCCCTCCACTGGACCTCCTCATCGTTTGGTTGTTGAAGTTTCAAAAAAGGGCAGGCGTAGGATTCCGACCAGTGCTCTACTTAGTGGCGATGAGCTCCCGTACTAGAAGATTTGTTATAGCAATTCTTCAGAGTGAGCTCCGTGTTATATAATGGCGGAAGGTAGCAATCATGACCCTGTTGGAAGGACTAGTGTCACTAATGCACTCACCCGAAAAATGGAGAAGTTAGAAAATGAGATAGAAGAGCTTCGACAGAAGAAGGAGGGGAAATGTGACAAAAAGGACTTGGATTCCTTGAAGAAGTCAATCAAGGATACCATGGACCGGATGTTAGAAGATAACAATGTCGATCTAATCGAACAGATGCGAATGATTCTTGAGGAACAACGCAAAGCCATTCAACATTGTGAGGGCGAGGGGATCCCAACGACTTCTGTAGGTTCTGGACAATCCTCAGAGACAAAATCAATGGAGATTGGCTGAGGGAACCACGCGGCATACCCACCACGGTCTCTTGATATTTACCTGTATGATTAGGTTTACTTGTTTCATTTTCTGTTAGTTTTCCAAGGCCCTTCTGTTTGTCTATATTAGTGTTTGGTATGCACACTATTATCCTTTTTGTAAAATAGAAGCCAATGTTATTGAGGTTCTAGGGAGTAGGATTCTATTGTATTAGTGATATAAACATTTGATGTAATCAGAAGCAAATATTGGTCTATTTGGTATATAGTTGTATATCAGCAATTATAATCGGAATTATTGACGAAGATATATTAATGGATATAAAATTTGTGTATATTCCTCTGGCATTTAAATCTATTTCTAAAAATTCTAGATATATCAATGGATATAAGATTTGTGTATATTCCTTGGGAATTTAAATCCATTTCTATAAGTATTAAAACACTTTGGCCCTGCAAGTAGAACGCTTTGGTTAAACTTCTTGCTTGTGGTAATTTGTAGCATTACTTGTTTCTTCGACTTCTCACTTTGCTACAAAGGCTAATAAGTAAATTATAACTATTTTCATAGTTTGCACATGAGCTATGGTTCGAGAAGAAAGCCTCTTTGAAATCCAATTTGTAACAAATGGATACTTCTATTGAAATATTGCATTATGAATTCTCAATATTCAAATGACCATAACACTAGTAACTATTTGTTGGGCTTGTGATTTGGTTTCTTAAATGTAGTGCAATATTATTTTATGTTATGTTAATTGTAATGTTGTGATTTCTCTGTTATTTGATTCTATAGTATGTATGTTTGACTATTCAAATTTAAGGCACATTACTAAATATATAGTAAAGTCATTATGGTTCTATAAGTAAATTACCATCTTATTGGAACAATTTCACAACTACTCTATACAACACATCTCTCATTCTTTCAATCATAGAGCTGATTTATTGTCAAAGAAGGGATTACATTTGGCAGATGGTATTCTTCAGGTTACCCCTTTCACTGATCACCATCCAGGGGAAATGTTTTATGTTCATCTTTATTAATTAGGCTAGCCTTTATGATCCATTTTGTAAATTCGATGCACCCGCTTTAGGGGCTTTTTGGTTAAGATTTCCTCTGTATCTGTGTTAGTTTTATGATGTTATCAACAACTATGGTTATGATGGTATATTACTAAATAGTGGCAAGCATTATCAGATTTATTTTAAAAGACTGCATAGTCTATTTTCAAAGATTCTATCCTTGGGATAGGTTTTATTGTAAGTTTCTTTGATTCACTTAATGAATAACAAGGAACTTTTTTTTCGTTGAAAAAAAAGGTTCTATAAGTAAATTAATCCTAAATTAATCTGTTAACTTTGAACTCTTAGATCAAACATTAATCAATATTCTGAGAACTCTTAACTCTTAGATCAAACAAACAATAAAGTCATTTTGGTTCTTTTCATGATTGGGCTTCATGATTGCACGCAGGTAGGGTTGGAAATTCATTTTATCTTTACCCTTCAAATCAAATTTTTATGACATTTTGAACTCTTACTTTAACCATCACAAAACGGTTAGTTTCAGAACATGCCCTTCAATAGTAAAGTGTTATTAAAGAAATTACCTTTCATTATTGAAATTTTTATTAAAGATTTTAATTTTCAATAAAATATAGTAATAAAAATATATATTGGCATGTTTTATTTAGTTAATCTTATATTCTAAATACTAAGACTCATGCATGCAACATGGATTCTCTCATTGACACTAATTTAGTTGAAGAAAATAAACAATTCAACAATACAAAATAAGAATGCAACTTCCCTTCCAAAAAAACTTCGAATGAAAAATCATCCAAAAAATGTATATTAAAGAAAAGCTATATATTGAAAAAAAGCTATGCATTTTTAAAGAGGAAGAATTAACTTCCTTGTTGTTTGGAGACATCTTGGGCTCCGTCAATTACCCTGTTTTAAAAATTACTTTAAATTGAATATTCACATATTTAGTTTGTATATTTATTGTTTATAATTAAACGAAAAATTACATTCATGTTACTCTTTAGTTAGTTAATCCAAACTTTTACCGCCCAACTGATATAATCTAAAGATGGAACTGCATCAACTGAGCTGCTATTGAAGTGACATCAATGACAACCACATTCAACAATAATCTTTTAGGTGGAGGATTTACACACTTGACCATTGACTCATTCGCGATAAAAGGTCTATGTCCAAGAAGATAATGGCCCGCCAAAACATCCAATCAACACTAGCTTTTTAAACTACAAATTCAACACTAAGACAAAATTGTCAAACCCTAGGTCAAAATGAGGAGGTTTTTATTTTCATCAACTTGGAAGTATGAGACACCCAATGGATAGAGGCCAACAAGGTGATTCCATATAGACCAATTTCATCCTTTGAGACCTCTTTCTCTCTCCTCGACAGGCATTTTTCTAGAGCAGTGCTACTCAAGCTAGGACGCACTTTTGGAAAATCAATATATTCACCTTCAAAGACTCTTTGGACAAACCAATAATACGTTTGGATGCACCAGTAAACAGTCTATGGACCCATACCCTCAAAATATTTTAAGACATCAACCATAGGAAATGGCGGGCATTTTACTGAGGTCACTCAGGAATTTATACCAATAATTTTATACTCAAACAATTTTTGCATTTTCCTAGACTGGAACAATCTGCCTAAAACACTATTTTGGAAGACCCATAACTTCCTTTTTAGAAACTCTCAAGACAATCAGATACCATGGTCAGGTAGAAAAATCAACAAGCTACAGCTTGACACTATGGGGCGGGCATTTACCTTAACCTATGAATTATGGCAAGCATTTTCCTTAGGCCACTTAGGTAGTTTTACTACCACTGGTGCAAAAACAGCCTGAAACCCTATTTTGGCATGCCTTTAACTTTGTCATCAAAAACCCTCTTTGAGAACTGAGACCATGGTATGATAACCTCTTCAATAAGCTATAGCATTATAGTTTTAGATAATTTTTATCATTTTCCTATGAGGTACAATGAGCAATTTCCCAAGTCCACTTGGACCAATTTTCCAACACAGGCATTTTTCAGAATTTGGACCTCTTTTGTTTCTCTTATTCTTAATATGCAAAAAAATATTTTTTCTACTTTGGTAGGTTAATTTCTGATGCAGGAGCATCGGGACCTAGGCAAATCAGTCGAAGATGATCGACCGAAGGGAGCCGACTAGCGAGAGTGCCAACGACCACTGGTGCAGAGCGTAGGTTGACTTGTCGAAGTCAACAAGTCGAGTAGAAGCAGTTGGGGTGCGGCCGACTGAAGAGACTGCAGATGTCGCGAGAGGTCCAGGATCGAAAGGAGATAGTTGACAGATGACAAGCGATGTAAGAGGTCGGGTAGTCGACAAGTGGTCAAACTACGACACGACAAGGTTGGCGAAGCCAAGTGTAATGGGGAAAGGAATGAACCGATAGGACAGTTGTCACGTCCCCTCCCATCCAACCAGCTAGATGGAGAGGATCGTGACGGTTGAACCGGGCATCTAGCCCCCATATCCATTCATTAACCAAGCATTCAAATTCAAATGAATACAAATATATACATACACAAATGCATAACAGATGTGATATTAAACTGGGCGTCTAGCCCTATGAAACATTCAATCATAAGCATGAACATAATATAACAGAGATAGATGGAGATGTATGGTTTTTAAGAAAATCACAGCGGAATATTAAGAATTTCACATCCATCATACATTTAAGATGTTCATCAAATAAGTAATTGCAATTTAACACAAGAGAATACTTATCTTAAACAAAAGTAATTCCACGCAACTGGCTATGCAACTGCAACGTTCCACCCAACCGTAGGCCAGTGTGCTCCTCAATCTCTCAGCACCACTGCCACCCCCGAGATGGGCATGATCTCTACAAGGAACCAAGGAACAACAGACTCACACATAGCCAAGCATACAACAAGATGAGCCAATCCAATCTGCAATTGGGTTTATCAGGCTGCTAGGACATGGCAGGGAAGAATTGCTAAGCTAGTAGGCTCAACCACAGAGCTGAGGATGTCCCTCCCAGATCTATTCAGCTTGGCACTCACAATGCCTACACACCCAACACAAGGAAGTATTCTCTTCACTGCCACACAGTCCCTCAAGCCATACCTCCCTTTCTAGTGCTCTCAGGGTGTGCATAGAAAAGTATCCAAGCCCTCTTGATCTTCTTGAGAGGCTACACCCTCTACTAGGTTTATCAAGCCAGTTCTATCCACTACCAGTCCAAAACTTCAGCTCACAGGTTCAAACCAAAAACGAGAATGCACACAACAGCAGAACACCATTATGGGGCAAGACAAAACGTTTTTACAGTGACAGGCAGGAAAATGATCCCCTAGGCTTCAGAAAAAAAACGTGGGAAGGTTAAAAACGAGCAATGGAGGTTTGGAGGAAAACCCCAGGCAGCAGAAAACGTTTTTAGGAAAAACGCCCATGGCAAATCGGGGACAAAACGAACTCCCTACAGTCCCAAATCGCACCCCCTCCTTCCCAGCTACTATCCAAAACCAAAAACGGGTTTTTGGGCAGGGAGAACCCTGCGTTTTTGCTCAAAAACGTGACTGTAACTCCCAACCTTCTCTACCTGCGTGAATCCCTGAAGACTGCCCATTCCTCATGGCTTTGGGCACCATTTCGTGGGTGGTTTCTTGCCCCTCAAGCAAAAACACGATTTTCCAAGTTGATGGCTTGCCCATGCACGAAAATGGCTTGCCCATACTCTTTCATTCCCTAGGCATTAACTGCCTTAACCAATTTCTTGGAAAAATTAAATGATTGTGTACATGAGACAAAATGGGTAGTTGGTGGTTTATGGGTTTCCCCATTGACACATGGATTAATACTATTGGCTCAAGGGTTTGAATAATTTCCCTCCCTATTCCTTGTAGAACCATGCCCCATCTCTTTTGTTGCATTGCATAGCCGGTTGTGGGTATTTTTCATTAAAATTCGTATTTACATGATGTCTTATATACATTGTGCCCATCTCGCACAAGAACCATAGGCATCTATTTTAGTTGCCGATACATAAACGCTAAATCAATGGTGGGGCCTTGGCCTTGAGCTCCTCACCATGATTAAGTTACAATATTTACATCATTTACAAAGGGGGTCAAAATGGGGACGTGACATACCCCTCCCCTTACATTAGCACTGTCCTCAGTGCTCATCAAAATTGAACAAAAATGGATATGCCATCCTCATGGCATCCTCCAGCTCCCATGTAGCCTCATCGGGACCGTAGTACTTCCATTGCACCTTTACCTGTCCGATGGCTCGGTTCCGGAGCAATGTTACTTTCTTGTCTAGGATGCGCAATGGATCGGTTTGGAATTCTCCCTCGGGTTCCACCTGGATCACATCCCAATTAATCACATGGTTAGGATCATGTACATATTTCTTAAGCAAGGAGACATGAAAAACATTATGAGCTTTAGTGCTAGCAGGCAATGCAAGTCTATATGCAACTGGCCCTATTCTTTCAAGCACTTCAAATGGCCCACAATATCTAGGTGATAGCTTGGCACAGCTCCCAAGCTTCAAGGAACTCTTCCTTGATCTTACTCTAAGATACACATGATCCCCAACATTGAATTCCCTATGCATTCTATGTTTATCTGCATAGCTTTTGTGTCTATCCTGGGCTGCTTTCAAATTTTGCCGGATCTTTGCAACCTCTTGTTCCATTTCCTTAAGCAATTCTGGCCCAAGTACAATTCGGTTCACTGGATTGTCCCAAGTCACTGGTGTCCTACACCTTCTGCCATACAAAGCTTCATACGGACTCATTCCCAATGATTCTTGATGCCCATTATTATATGCAAACTCTACCAGGTGTAAATAATCCTCCCACTTGGATGGCTTGTCCATTACATACATGCGGAGCATGTCTTCAAGTACCTGATTTACTCTTTCTGTTTGCCCGTCTGTTTGAGGATGGTACGCGGTGCTAAAGTTCAACTGTGTACCCAAATCTGCAAAGAGAGCTTTCCAAAAATTAGAAGTGAACTTGGTAACCCTGTCAGAAATTATTGCCTTAGGTAACCCATGTAATCTGAAAATTTCCTTCATGAAAATATCTGCAATGGCATCGGCTTTATGTGTGGACTTAACCGGTATAAAATGTGCTGCCTTTGTTAACTTGTCCACCACAACCATGATGGAATCATGTTGTTTCTTAGTCATTGGCAATCCTGTAATAAAATCCATGGAGATTATTTCCCATTTCCATTCTGGAATTGGCACTGGGTGCAATAAACCTGCTGGGTGTTGGTGTTCCACCTTCACCTGCTGGCATTCCATGCACTTAGAGATGTATTCAGCGATGTCCTTCTTCATACCTGGCCAGAAATAATATTTTCTTGCTGTAGCAATTGTTTTCTGATATCCTGGGTGACCAGAGTATGGAGCTTTATGGATCTCATCCATAACCATTCTCCTTAAATCTGCCGCATTTGGAATATAGACTCTATTCTTATAGGTAAGAACTCCGTCTTCCTCCAAATGATAACCTTCATACTTCTTGCCAAGGTCTTGCTGCTGCAATTTGTCCTTTATCTGCTCATACACTTTATCCTCAACCATACGGCTAACAATCTGCTGCTTCAAATCTGGTTGGCAAGTACTAAGCGCTGCCACATACATTTCATGTACCTTCCTGCTGAGTGCATCAGCCACCTTGTTTTCTTTCCCTTTTATATGTTTGATCTCAAAATCAAATTCACACAAAAATTCCAACCATCTGGCTTGCCTAGCATTTAACATTGGCTGATCAAACAAGTATTTCAGACCACAATGGTCTGTCCTTAACTCGAATTTTCTTCCCATTAAGTAATGCCTCCACATCTTCAAGGCATGTACTATGGCTGCAAGTTCTATATCATGAGTAGCATAGTTCTTCTCATGCTCCTTCAACTTTCTTGACTCATAGCATATCACGTGGTTGTCTTGCATAAGAACTCCTCCAAGTCCTTGATTGCATGCATCGGTACACACCACAAAGTCCTTTTCCGGGTCTGCAATCTTCAGAATAGGTGCACTTGTAAGAAGATTCTTCAACCGTTGAAAACTTTCTTCACATCTTGGTGACCATTCAAACTTTATTCCCTTCTTTTGCAAAGAAGTGATCGGGTTTGCAACCTTGGAGAATCCTTCGATAAACCTCCTGTAGTAACTAGCAAGGCCCATAAAAGATCTCACATCAGTCACATTCCTTGGAGTTGGCCAATTCATAATGGCTTCAATCTTCTCAGGGTCTACAGATATTCCTTCGTCGGAGATGATGTGACCCAAATAATGAATTCTATCTTTATAAAAGTCACATTTGCTCAATTTTGCATACAGCTTATGCTCCCTTAGTAATTGCATTGTCATTCTCAAATGTTCTTCATGCTCTTCTTCATTCTTAGAATAGATGAGAATGTCGTCTAGGAAAACAAGAACAAACTTGTCCAAATATTTGCTAAAAACATTATTCATGAGACACATGAATGTAGCTGGTGCATTTGTGAGACCGAATGGTACCACTACAAACTCATAGTGTCCATACCTCGTTCTAAAGGCTGTCTTATGAATATCTTCTTCTTTGATTCTTACCTGATGGTAACCAGACCTCAAGTCAATCTTTGAAAATACCTTTGCTCCTCTCATTTGATCAAAAAGGTCATCAATTCGGGGCAATGGGTATTTGTTCTTCACAGTGACTTTGTTCAACTGCCTGTAGTCGGTACATAACCTTAGTGTTCCATCTTTCTTTTTCACAAATAGAACGGGCGCTCCCCACGGGGATACACTTGGCCTAATATATTTCTTTTCCAGCAACTCTTGCAATTGCATCTTCAATTCTAGCAATTCCGGTGTACTCATCCTGTAGGGTGTCTTGGACACTGGTGCCGCTCCTGGCACAAGCTCAATTGTAAAGTCAATGTCTCTCTTTGGAGGGAGTCCTGGAATCTCATCAGGAAAAACATCCCTGAATTCTTGCAATACAGGATAGTCCTCCAATCTAAGAGTTTCACTCTCTGCTGCCTCTAAAACGTGAGCTGCATACAGTTGACATCCCTTCCTACAGAACTTCTTTAGTTGCATGGCTGAAACCTGTCTAACAGAAGTCACCTTTGGAATGCCTTTTACAACCCTCGGGTTTCCTTCCTCGTCCATGCATTCAAATGTCTTATTGTAGCAGTCAAGTTTAACCCTGTGTGCTTCTAACCAATCCATTCCAATGAGAATATCATAGGAACCAAGTGGCAAAATATTCAAATCCGCATAAGTGAATAGCCCATCCATCTCTAATGGACATTTCTCTACTATTTCACTAACTTTTCTCTTGGTTCCAGTGGCTAGTTGAACTAACCAGGATTTACTATGCTTTAATTTCTTGAAAGCACACATCTCAACAATTCTAGGAGTGACATAACTGTGAGTAGATCCAGGGTCAATCAAAATAGAAACAGATTGCTTAGCAATCTTACCTTCAACCTCAACCATAGTTGACTGATGATCTGCTTGGCGGTCGTCCACTGCTGCATAGATTCTAGGGATTGTCCTCGCCACTTGACCCACAATTCCAGCTCCTTGGATGTTGTGAACTTGATTTGCATTCCCATTCCTATGTGGACAGTTCCTAAGCATGTGGTCTCCTCCACAACTCCAACATTGAAGTGGTTCTCTTGGCTCCTTTGGATCTCTTGGCTTGTCTCCCATCGTCCTGGTTGGCTTAGTCACAACTTGTGATGGCTGCCTTTGCTGATTCCTGAATTGAGGAGGCTTGAACCCCTTCTTCCTTTGATCAAACTTTTCATTTTTCTTATCCTTCCACGCCTTATGGAATTCTGGTTTGCTTCTGTTTTGATCAAAGCAATACTTGGCCTTTCTTATGGCCTCCTCTAGAGTTCGAGGTTCATCAAACTCAATTCTGTCTTTATATGACTGGGGCAGTCCACTTACGAAATGCTGAATTTTGACCTTATCATCTCGAATATACTTGACATACCTCAGCAGCTCCAAGAACTTGTTTGCATATTCTTCCATGGTCGATTGTCCCAATCTCAGCTCATGGAACTCTTTGATCTTATCATCATAGTACCTATCAGAGAGGTACTTCTGCTTGAAGTGTTTCTTGAACTGCTTCCATCTAATCTTCCTTTCGTTGATCTTCTTCACTTGCCTGGTGTGTTCCCACCATATAGATGCTCTTCCATTCAAGTTGAAGATGGCAACCCTTGCCTTCATATTCCCAGAGTAGTCTTGGACTTGGAAATATTTTCTCATCCCAAGAAGCCAAGCTTCAGCTTCTTGACCAGATTTTACCTCTCCGTCAAATGTAGGAGGTTTTGCCTTCTTAAATTCCCCATGTGAATTGTTCTTGTAGTGTTTCTTTCTCTTGTTCCTGTGGGACGAAGAACTTGAACCCTCAATGGATTCTTCAGAGTCAGATGATTCATTAGAAGAGATTTCTGGAATATATGTTCTATCTGTAGAAACTCTTCTTGGGCTACTGGCCCTTTTACGGGAATTTCTTCTAGAGCTACTCCCACCCCTTTCTAGATTTGATATCTGATGCCCAGAGTTTATTTGCCTTTGGATGTCTGTTAAACTCTGCAGCATCGCGGCATTCAGCTGATTTTGTTCTTCTTGAGCTTTAATCATCCTTTCATTATCTTCCCTACAGCTTTGCAACTCCACCCTTAGGCTTCTCATGGTGGCTGCAACATCTGGAGGGGTCTCTTGATTTCTTCTCCCATTAGATTCTGTCTCAGCATTCTCAACCTGTATGTTCTCCCCCATGGCATCTGTCTCAGGCTCATAGGGATCCTGTGCATCATTCATGATGTGCATTTCCTTGGCCCAACCAAGATCCAAAATTTTTCCACTGTATTATCTAGAGTGTTACCCTGCTGTAACTGTGACTCTCTGAAATGTGTTCATCAACACAATTGTTAGCTGCATTACATTCTCAAAATTTACAAATTACTTCATGCACATGGGAAAACATTACGTTGACAATTCGTCAAATCACAACAACGAAACTATGAGGGGAAAAAGAAAAAGGGGGTCAAGGGGGCTTGCCCCCTTGTGGCTTCCCTGCGCCACAGCAGGGCGGGTCGAGGGCAGCGCCCTCGTTTTTTTATTTTTTTATTTTTTTATTTTTTTTTATTTTTTTTATTTTACGAATCACGCCGCGTCGGGCGGTTCGCGGAATCCTTCCGCAACGGGCAGTTCGCTGAATCCAGCCGCGACGGCGGTTCGCAGGGTGTTGCCGCAATGGGCGGTTCACTATATGCTCCCGCAATGAGCGGGGTGGTTCACTGTAGCCTTCCGCAGTTGCGGGGCGCTCGACTGAAGGCTGCCGCAATTGCGGGGCGCTTCGGCGACGGCTTCCGCAATTGCGGAGCAGTTCGCTGAACGCTTCCGCAATTGCGGAGCAGTTCGCCGAACGCTTCCGCAATGGCGGGGCGATTTGCCGAGCGGAGCCATTCGGCGAAGGCTTCCGCAGTTGCGAAGCCATTCGGCGAATGCTCCCGCAATTGCGGAGCCATTCGGCGAAGGCTTCCGCAATTCCGGAGCCATTCGCGGAATGCTTCCGCCGGAATGCTTCCTCAATTTCGGGTGATTTTTCGGAATGATTCGGCGAAGTCTTCCGCAGTTGCGGAACGATTCGCCGAAGTCTTCCGCAGTTGCGGAACGATTCGGCGAAGTCTTCCGCAGTTGCGGAACGATTCGCCGAAGTCTTCCGCAACTTCGGAACGACTCGCCGAACTCTTCCGCGTTGCGGAACGATTCACGGAATCCTTCCGAAAATTCATTTTCACGCCGACACTTAGAAAATTTTTCACTTAAACAAAAAAATTTTCTCCGCTGTTTCAGAGCCATTGGCTGAATTCTTCCTCGATTTCGGGAAGGTTCGCGGAATCCTTCCGCAATTTCGGGGAGGTTCGCCGAACTCTTCCGCAATTGCGGGAAGGTTCGCGAAACCTTTCCGAAATTTCGGAACGAATTCCCGAAACGGCTTAAAACAAAAACTTTTCAAACACAGACTTAAAACAGACATTTTCAAAAAAAACAGACTTAAGAAAGTTTTGAAATTTTCCCCTGTAATTGCTATCAGGTTTGGCCCATAGAGGCCCAATGCTGCAACGCAGCTCTGATACCATTCTGTCACGTCCCCTCCCATCCAACCAGCTAGATGGAGAGGATCGTGACGGTTGAACCGGGCATCTAGCCCCCATATCCATTCATTAACCAAGCATTCAAATTCAAATGAATAAAAATATATACATACACAAATGCATAACAGATGTGATATTAAACTGGGCGTCTAGCCCTATGAAACATTCAATCATAAGCATGAACATAATATAACAGAGATAGATGGAGATGTATGGTTTTTAAGAAAATCACAGCGGAATATTAAGAATTTCACATCCATCATACATTTAAGATGTTCATCAAATAAGTAATTGCAATTTAACACAAGAAAATACTTATCTTAAACAAAAGTAATTCCACGCAACTGGCTATGCAACTGCAACGTTCCACCCAACCGTAGGCCAGTGTGCTCCTCAATCTCTCAGCACCACTGCCACCCCCGAGCTGGGCATGATCTCTACAAGGAACCAGGGAACAACAGACTCACACATAGCCAAGCATACAACAAGATGAGCCAATCCAATCTGCAATTGGGTTTATCAGGCTGCTAGGACATGGCAGGGAAGAATTGCTAAGCTAGTAGGCTCAACCACAGAGCTGAGGATGTCCCTCCCAGATCTATTCAGCTTGGCACTCACAATGCCTACACACCCAACACAAGGAAGTATTCTCTTCACTGCCACACAGTCCCTCAAACCATACCTCCCTTTCTAGTGCTCTCAGGGTGTGCATAGAAAAGTATCCAAGCCCTCTTGATCTTCTTGAGAGGCTACACCCTCTACTAGGTTTATCAAGCCAGTTCTATCCACTACCAGTCCAAAACTTCAGCTCACAGGTTCAAACCAAAAACGAGAATGCACACAACAGCAGAATACCATTATGGGGCAAGACAAAACGTTTTTACAGTGACAGGCAGGAAAATGATCCCCTAGGCTTCAGAAAAAAAACATGGGAAGGTTAAAAACGAGCAATGGAGGTTTGGAGAAAAACCCCAGGCAGCAGAAAAACGTTTTTAGGAAAAACGCCCATGGAAAATCGGGGACAAAACGAACTCCCTACAGTCCCAAATCGCACCCCCTCCTTCCCAGCTACTATCCAAAACCAAAAACGGGTTTTTGGGCAGGGAGAACCCTGCGTTTTTGCTCAAAAACGTGACTGTAACGCCCAACCTTCTCTACCTGCGTGAATCCCTGAAGACTGCCCATTCCTCATGGCTTTGGGCACCATTTTGTGGGTGGTTTCTTGCCCCTCAAGCAAAAACACGATTTTCCAAGTTGATGGCTTGCCCATGCACGTAAATGGCTTGCCCATACTCTTTCATTCCCTAGGCATTAACTGCCTTAACCAATTTCTTGGAAAAATTAAATGATTGGGTACATGAGACAAAATGGGTAGTTGGTGGTTTATGGGTTTCCCCATTGACACATGGATTAATACTATTGGCTCAAGGGTTTGAATAATTTCCCTCCCTATTCCTTGTAGAACCATGCCCCATCTCTTTTGTTGCATTGCATAGCCGGTTGTGGGTATTTTTCATTAAAATTCGTATTTACATGATGTCTTATATACATTGTGCCCATCTCGCACAAGAACCATAGGCATCTATTTTAGTTGCCGATACATAAACGCTAAATCAATGGTGGGGCCTTGGCCTTGAGCTCCTCACCATGATTAAGTTACAATATTTACATCATTTACAAAGGGGGTCAAAATGGGGACGTGACAACAGTCGAGATGTGACTGACTGCTGTAGTAGGGTCAGAAGGATAGGAAAGTCAAGGGACTGTACCAGTAGCCGTTCGGGGTTGCTGAGGAAGTTATTGTAGTTTTTGCGAGTTGGTGAAGGATGTGACAGAGGACGTCATGGACAGAGGTGTGCAGCATGGCTAGAAGCTGACAGTGCAGGTTCATAGGATTTGGCAGGATCTGCGAATGGAAGGGAATGCGTATCTCGGGATTGCCATAGTCTTGGGAACAACACCCACAGAGTAGAAGAGGAGGAAAAGACCTTCATTCTGAGAAGAGAACGACGACAAACAGAGAGCCGAGAGCATAGTGCAGAGCCAAGAGAGTTGTGAAGAGTCACACCGGCCGAGTGCAGAGTGTTGAGATCGAACCATAGCTCAGAGTTTCGTGGTGAACCAGGAAAAACCACTTATACTATGAAACGAGAACTCGACACAGTTCTCGTTTTTCTCTCTCCTAATTTTAGTAGCTATTTTTACCTCCGTTTCAAAAAGGGTTGATGCCAGTATCACACATTTTCATTTTGAGGCATTTTTTGGGGCCTTTGACACATCTTTATTGTAAAGTATTTTTAATTTCTATTTTCAAGTGTGTTTTTTAGAAATTTAACAAAAAACATACATTTAGAAGCTAGCTATAATGAAAAACACATACATTTTCGAAATTTATCTTTAAAATTTAATCATAAATAATATATTTTTATGGAAAAATAGTAAACAAATCGAGAAAAAAAAAGACATTTAAACCCATTTTTAATAGATTTTTAGTCATTTTGTATAAAAATGATACTCTTTCACATTATTTTTCATAATATTTAACCACCTAACCAATTATTATTAAAATTTAAAAAGAAAATATTTAAAAAAATTACATTGCCCCCTTCTACCCTAACCCTATCCCTACCCCCCCACAAACTATTAAAAAAGTTTAAAAAATAATTATAATGCGTCCCTTCTACCCTAACCCCCTAGCGAACTATTAGTAATTTTTAAAAAAAATTACATTTAAAAAAATAATTACATATCCTACCCTAACCCCTCAACCAACCATTAATAAACATTTAAAAAAACAAAGTACATTTCCTAATGCCTTAGCCCCCTACATTACCCCCTACCTTAGCCCCCCCAAAATTACATTCCCTAATGCCCTACCCACTACCCCATTACCCCTCAGACATCGTTTTAATTAAAAACAATTTAAAACCCAACT
Organism: Larix kaempferi; assembly: GCA_027924585.1. Lineage (NCBI taxonomy): Eukaryota > Viridiplantae > Streptophyta > Pinopsida > Pinales > Pinaceae > Larix > Larix kaempferi. The sequence continues at coordinate 679,639 of BSBM01001099.1, forward strand.
TAAAAAAATTAAAAAATAAAAATAAAAACCTAAACTTAAAAAATAAAAAATAAAACCTAAAGTTTACAAAAAACAAAAAAACAAAAAACAAACTCGACTTTACAAATTAAAAAAAAAGACTTTACAAAAAATAAATTTAAAAACAAATTTAAAATTTAAAAAAAAACTTTACAAAAAAAATTAAAAATTAAAAAGAAAACTAAACTTTACCAAAAAAAAAAAAATCAAAATAAAAATTAAACAAAACCAAACTTTAAAAAAAAATTAAAAATTAAACAAAACAAAATTTAAAAATAAAAATAAAAATACAAACAAAAATACAAAGATCGCGCCCAAACACGTTATAAAAAAAAAATTAAAGATTAAAAAAAAAACTTAAAAAAAAAAAATTAAAAAAAAAATTAAAAATTAAAAAAAACACTTTAAAAAAAAAATTAAAAATTAAAATAAAAAACAAAACTTAAAAAAAACAAAAAATCAAAATGGGCGGGGAGCATCCGCCCCCTTGGGCGCCCAAAGGGCCGCCCCACTGGCGGCAGCTCGATGCCTGGCATCGAGCTGCCGCCAGTGGGGCGGCCCTTTGGGCGCCCAAGGGGGCGGAGCTCAGCCCGATGGGCGCCCAAAGGGCCGCCCCACGGGCGGCAGCTCGATGCCGTGGGGCGGCCCTTTGGGCGCCCATCGGGCTGAGCGCCGCCCCACGGGCGGCCCTTTGGGCGCCCAAAGGGCCGCCCGTGGGGCGGCGCTGAGCCCGATGGGCGCCCAAAGGGCCGCCCCACGGGCGGCAGCTCGATGTCGTGGGGCGGCCCTTTGGGCGCCCATCGGGCTGAGCGCCGCCCCACGGGCGGCCCTTTGGGCGCCCAAAGGGCCGCCCGTGGGGCGGAGCTCAGCCCGATGGGCGCCCAAAGGGCCGCCCCACGGGCGGCAGCTCGATGCCCGGCATCGAGCTGCCGCCCGTGGGGCGGCCCTTTGGGTGCCCATCGGGCTGAGCTCCGCCCCACGGGCCCTTTGGGCGCCCAAAGGGCCGCCCGTGGGGCGGAGCTCAGCCCGATGGGCGCCCAAAGGGCCGCCCGGGCGGCCCTTTGGGCGCCCATCGGGCTGAGCTCCACCCATTGGGCGCCCAAAGGGCCACCCCACGGGCGGCAGCTCGATGCCCGGCATCGAGCTGCCGCCCTTGGGGCGGCCCCTTGGTCCATTTCGGATTTTTTTTTTTAAGTTTGTTTTTTTATTTTAATTTTTAATTTTTTTTGTAAAGTGGTTTTTTTTAATTTATTTTTTGTAAAGGTTTTTTTTTTAATTTTTAATTTTTATTTTGTAACTTGTTTTTTTTTAATTTTTAATTTATTTTTTGTAAAGTTTTTTTTTTTAATTTTTAATTTGTTTTTTTTTAAAGTCTAGATTGTTTTTTGTTATTTTTTTTTGTAAAGTTTAGGTTTTATATTTCATTTTTTAAGTTTAGGTTTTTATTTTTATTTTAAATGTAAATTTTAAAAAAAATTATTAATATGGGGCAAATGAGACAACCCTGACCATTTAAGGTAGGAGGGGCGCATTATAATTTTTTTTTAAACTTTTGTAGTAGTTTGTTGGGGGTTAGGGTTAGGAATTTATTTGTTGAAAACAAAAAATTTCAATTTAGGGGTTGATTTTAAGGCTTTCGTAAACAACAGTATGAGATTTTTAAGCCATGGCTATATTTTTAACCCAGAGAAAAAAAACGTTGATACTAGTATCAACACTTTTCGATTTGGGGGTTGTTTTTGGTGTTTTTTATGAAAACATGATACTGGCATCAACACTTTTTGATTTGGGGGTTGTTTTCGGTGTTTTTTATGCAAAAATATGAGTTTGTATGGCTAGAGTTCTCGTTCTTAGTATATAGTTCTCGTTTCATAGTATAAGTGGTTGAAAGGGTGAGGTTGACACACAGGGAGAACACACCATAGTTACTTCTAAGTTGTAACAGCTAAGGCCGATTCTAGTTAGTTATTTGCTTATAGTTATTTTATATTGTAACCGATTTTAGAGAAGTAATATAAGCCAATCCAGGCATCTTGTTCTACACCTTGTTTGTGTGAGCATTGTGGTTTGTGTCATGTGTATTGTTAAGCAAGAAAGTATCCCGTAGGGTGACTTGCGTCAGTTGGTATCAGAGCCCAGAAGCGAGTCCGGTTGGAGGAGAAGACTATACCAACCTGACTTGCGTCAGCTGGTATCAGAGCCCGGAAGTGAGTCCGGTTGAAGGTGTGAGAATTGTTAGTGGAGGTTGAAAAATGGCTCATAGAGGCGTTAATGTATGAGGGCGAAGAGCGCATGGCACAACAACCATCACAGTAGATCGTGATATGTTCGACGAATGCATCCAAATGATGAAAACTTTGACGAATGAAGTCGTAGCGATCAAAGAAAACCAGAGGCGTGGTTGCATTCCTGAAGCGCTAGACCACAACGATGAGGAAGTCAAGGAAGTGGAAGCTCTAGAAGCCGCAGCAAAAGAACCAGAGGAAAAACTCATCAAGCTTCTGACAGAAATGAGAGGTCGGGTGAAGATAGATGTGCGTACATACTCGGGAATCCTGGACCCAGAAGACTTGATCGACTGGTTCAGAGAGATGGAGAAATATTTCGATGTAGAGGAGATCGAGGATCCTAAACGGGTTAAGACTGCATGTCTAAGGTTGAAGGGTCATGCCTCGTTGTGGTGGGACAATGTACAGGATGACAGACTCAAGAAAGGAAAGGATAAAATCAAATCTTGGGACAGGATGGTTACCAAGTTGAAGGGGAACTTCTTGCCAAACGACTATGTAATTTCCTTGTTCCGAAAACTACAAAACTTTCAACAAAAAGATATGACCGTGAAAGAGTGCACGGAGGAGTTCTACCGATTGTCTATTCGGTCAGGACAAACTAATGAAGGAGAAGAAGCTGTCACCATATATGTAAGCGGCTTGAAATACGTTGTTCAGGATGAACTCAGCATGTTGACATTCAGAGCAGTTGGTGAAGCCTATCAGTTAGCTCTGAAGGTGGAAGAGAAACTGTCGAAAAAGTCCGCAGCGACTAGAGGCAGGATGACTAATCAGGGTGGAAAGACTGTATCAGTGAAAGGTCAAGGTAGTGATTACAAGAAAGAAGGTGTCAAAGATAGTCGACGCATAGAAGGGACATCGATGAAAGAAAGAGCGCAAGAGAACCGACGCGATGGTCATGAGAACCGTGGTCAAGTCGCGTATGGTCGAAGTGGTCCATCCGATAAGAAGGGAGCCAACATACCAGCCATAATCTGTTACAAATGCCAAGGAATGGGTCATAAAGCATATGAATGCCTAGAAAACCTACATGCTCTAGAAGAGTCGAAACCCAGACGTCAAAAGGATGAGCAATTCAACGAGAGGGAAGAGTCGGCATCAGATAATAGTGGAGGTGAGAAAAAGAAGAACCGAAATCTGACGGTTCAAAGAGCCTTGATCCATGAAGATCAACGCAACCCGATGGAACCATCACAATGGAAGGCGATCTTTCGAATGAAGGTGTGGATCGGAGAATGGCGTTGCAAGACCATAGTTGATGGTGGGAGTACGGAGAATCTTGTGTTGATAGAAGTCATCGACAAGATTGGGTTGAAGTGTCGAGAACACCCACACCCCTACAAGATCTCGTGGTTGCAGAAAGGACACCATGTTAAGGTGACCAAATAGTGCCTGATCAACTTCAGAGTTGAAGGATTGGAGGACAGCGTACTGTGCGATGTAGTTCCCATGGATGCATGCCATCTGTTGTTAGGGATACCATGGCAACATGATCGTAAGATGATCTATGATGGTCGAGCTAACACAGTCACAGTGTGGAAGAATGGCGTGAAAAGGACTCTTAAGCTGAGGCGAGGAGAGCCAGCCGACGTTAAGGATGGCGAGAGCAATCTTTGGGAAAAGCGAGTGTTGATGAGCACTGCCAAGGAATTCCTCACAGAGGAGGAAAATTAGTTGGGATGTTTTGCAATCATTCCAAAAGGACCATATGTCGATGGAACAACCAATCAAGAGAGCATTCTGGTCGAAGTCGAGGAGTTTCTCGAAGAGTTTAGGGAAATAATGGCTGATGAGAAACTGACGGGATTGCCGCCGACAAGGAGCATATCCCATCAGATCGACTTGATACCAGGGTCAAGTCTTCCAAACAAAGCACCATATAGGATGAGTCTAGCAGAGGGACAGGAGCTCAACCGACAGGTCCAAGAGTTGTTGGACAGGGGATTGATCCGAGAAAGTCTGAGCCCATGTGCAGTACTAGTAGTATTGACACCGAAGAAAGGCAGGGAATGGAGGATGTGTACCGACTCCATGGCCATCAACAGGATCACAATCAAGTATCGATTTCCATTGCCAAGGATGGATGACTTGATGGATTGCCTGAGTTGAGCGACATACTTCACGACAATAGACCTAAAGAGTGGATATCACTAGATCAGGGTCAAAGAAGGAGATGAATGGAAGACAACATTCAAAACAAGAGAAGGGTTATATGAGTGGTTAGTCATGCCGTTCGGATTGACTAATGCACCAAGTACATTCATGAGGTTGATGAATGAAGTACTGAAACCATTCTTGGGAAAGTTTGTCGTAGTCTATTTAGACGACATTCTGATTTTTAGTCGAACCAAGTCAGAACATTTGGAGCACGTTCGACAAGTATTACAGAAATTGCAGGAAGAGAAGCTGATGGTCAACCTGCAAAAGTGTTTCTTCATGAAGAAGGAATTGGTGTACTTGGGATTTGTAATTTCAGGTAAAGGGTTGGAAATGGACCCCGAGAAGGTGAAGGAAATAGTAGATTGGCCGGAATCGACAAGTACGACTGCAGTGAGAAGTTTCCATGGACATGCTAGTTTCTACCGGAAGTTCATTTTGGGATTCAGTCGGATTTGTGCACCATTGACAGAATGCATGAAAAAAGGCGAGTTCAAGGGGACGGATAAGGCCCAGGAAGCTTTCAACGTATTAAAGGAAAAGGCCACTAAGAGCCCAGTGTTGGCGCTCCCAGACTTTGACAAATTTTTCCAGGTCGATTGTGATGTGAGTGGAACAGCAATTGGAGTAGTGTTAAGCCAGGAAGGCCGACCAATTGCATTCTTCAGTGAAAAACTGAATGGAGCAAAGCGGAAGTATTTGGTCTATGATCAATAATTTTATGCGATCATCCAAGCATTGAAGAAATGGAGGCATTATTTGTTTCCGTAGGAATTTGTGTTATACACGGATCACCAAGCACTGAGGTATCTGAATACTCAGTCGAAGTTGGATCAGAGACACATGAAGTGGGTGGATCTACTCCAGAGATATACCTTCGTGTTGTGACATAGGTCGGGCAAGTCGAACAAAGTTGCCAATGCATTGAACAAGAGAGTTGTGTTGTTGAGCATGATGACTGTTCAGGCAATAGGATAGAGTCAATAAAGGCGGAGTATGAGACCGACGAAGATTTTGTGAAGGCGTGGAAGGATTGTCGTGAGCCTTGGAGCATCGATAGAACGGCATATTTGAGTTATTTCATTCAGGAAGTTACCTATTCAAGGGAATTCAGTTATGTATTCCCAGAGGATCAGTGAGAGAGAACCTAATCCGAGAATTTCATAATGGCGGGTTAGCAGGACACTTTGGGATTGACAAGACCAAAGCACTGGTTGATAAGAAGTATTTATGGCCAAGGATGTCGAAAAATGTCAGAAGATGGGTTCGACAATGTCAAGTTTTCCAGTTGGCAAATGGAAGGAGTCAGAACACGGGGTTGTATACACCATTGCCAATACCAGAGAACCCGTGGGAGCATCTTAGCATGGATTTTGTGTTAGGATTAACAAGGAATCAGCAGGGGAATGACTCAATATTTGTTGTAGTCGACAGATTTTCGAAGATGCCACATTTCATACCATGTAAGAAGACAAGTGATGCCACAGGGATCGTTGTGTTATCTTTAAGGAAATAGTCAGGCTGCATGGGTTTCCAAAGAGTATCACGTTGGATTGAGATACGAAATTCATGGGCATTTCTGGAGAACCCTATGGAAGAAACTCGACATGAAGTTAGATTTTAGCTCAGCACATCATCCATGGACGGATGGACAAATCGAGGTTGTAAACAGAATTTTGGAAAACCTTTTGAGATGTTTAGCAGCCTACAGACCCAAGGAGTGGGAAAATGTGTTGGCATAGGCAGAGTTTGCATATAACAATTCTGTGAATCGATCGACAGGGTTGAGTCCATTCCAGATTGTTCAAGGGAGGAGTCCACAAGTAGTGGCAGATTTGGTCGAATTGCCGACAGAAACTAGGAAGAGTGTGGATCCAGAATCATTCACAGATCATATGCATGAAGTTCATGAAGATGTGCGGAAGCGCATCAAGAAGAGTAACACGGCCTACAAGTTGAGAGCCGACCGGAGGAAGAGGCTACTGTCATTCCAAGAAGGGGACTTAGTCTATGCATACTTGCAGAAGGATCAATTTTCGACAGGAACCTATAACAAGCTGAAGCTGAAGAAGATAGGACTGTGCAGGATTATGAAGAAGATTTAAGACAATGCCTATGTGTTGGAATTGCCAGAAGACTTGAACATTTCAGCAACGTTCAACGTCTCAGACCTGTGCAAGTTTGAAGAAGGTTCAAGCAGCAGTAAAGGGGAAGGAACCAGTATTGACTGGACAGGACAGATTCCAGACCAACATAAAGAAAGGATCATAAAAGTAATCAATGAACACGAAGTGGGGCGTACCCATAGATCGCGCATGAAGGAATACTTGGTGCGATGGACAAATGATAAGTTGTAGGAAGCGACGCGGATTTCCGAAGAGGAGTTCAAGAGACTGACGGAGCAGTCGAATTCTTTTTCACCTAGGGAGTCTAATGCAAGAGCATCGGGACTTAGGAAAATCAATCAAAGATTATTGACCGAAGGGAGCCAACCAACGGGAGTGCCAACGACCACTGGTGCGAAGAGCATGTTGACTTGTTGAAGTCAAAAAGTTAAGCAGAAGCAGTTGGGGGTGTGACCGACTGAAGAGACAGCAGATGTCGCAAGAGGTCAAGGATCGACAGGAGATAGTCGACAGATGACGAGCGATGTAAGAGGTCGGGTAGTCGACAAGTGGTTGAAGTACAACACGACAGGGTTGGCGAAGCCAAGTGTAATGGGGAAAGGAATGAACTGACAGGATAGTCGAGATGTGGCTGACTGCTGTAGCAGGGTCAGAAGGACATAAAAGTCAAGGGACTGTACCAGTAGCCATTCGGGGTTGCTAAGGAAGTTGTTGTAGTTATTGCAAGTTGGTGACGGACGTGACAGAGGACGTCATGGACAGAGGCTGTGCAACACGGCTAGAAGATGACAGTGCAGGTTCGTAGGATTTGGCAGGATCTGCGAACGGAAGGGAATGCATATCTCAGGATTGCCATAGTCTTGGGAACAACACCCGCAAAGTAGAAGAGGAGGAAAAGACCTTCATTCCGAGAAGAGAACGACGGCAAACAGAGAGCCGAGAGCATAGTGCAAAGCCGAGAGAGTTGTGAAGAGTCACACCAGCCGAGTGCAGAGTGTTGAGATCGAACCATAGCTCAAATTTCTGTGGTTAACCAGGAGAGGGTGAGGTCGACACATAGGGAGAACACACCATAGTTACTTCTAAGTTGTAACGGTTGAGGCCAATTCTAGTTAGTTATTTGCTTACAGTTATTTTATATTGTAACTGATTTTAGAGAAGTAATATAAGACAATCCAGGCATCTTGTTCTACACCTTGTTTGTGTGAGCATTGTGGTTTGTGTCGTGTGTATTGTTAATCAAGAAAGTATCCCGTAGGGTGACTTGCGTCAATTTCTTGCAAATGTGACTATCAGGAAGTAACCTAAAACCATCACTGGATAGGTACTTCAACAAGCAACAAGTTCATGTCAATTGATGAATTTATCCCCACAAGGACAATTCTTGGTAGGCATTTCCAAATAGCCCCTTAACCTTATGATTTTAACACCTAGCCTAATTTCACTTGTTCTTAATATGCAAAACAAGTTTTTTATCAATTTGGCTAGTTAATTTCTTGCACATGTGACCCTATTTTGGAAGAGCCATAACTTCTTCCTCAGGCCCTTTCAAGTCAATGTGAAAGCATAGTCAGGTAGACAAAACAACAACCTGCAAGATGACCATATGGTGTGGGCATTTTCTTCAACCCACAAACTATGGCGGGCATTTCTCTGAGGCCACTTGGGTAGTTTTTCTACTTTGGTGTAAAAGTAACCTGAGACCCTGTTTTGGTAGGCTATTATCTTTGTCATCAAACATCTTCTGTGAAAACTAAGACCATGGAGAGATAGCCTCTATGGCAAGCTAGAGAATTATACTTCAATATAATTTTTATCCTCCTCCCATGAGGCACGCAGGAATTTTCCCAAGGCCACCTAGACCAGTTTTCCAACACTTAGTCATTTTCAGGAATTCCTCGAGAGTTTATCCTAAAACCCTATTTTGGAAGACTTATAACTTTCTCCTCAGACATGCTTAAGAAAAACTGAGACCATGGGCAGGTAGACAAATCAACAGGATACCACCTAACCATATGTTGTGGGAATTTACTTTAACCTATGATTTATGGCGGGCATTTTCAGGTAGGCTACTTAGTCAATTTTACTTCCTTTGGTGCAAAACCCTATTTTGGCAGACTTATAACTTTCTCCTCATAAGTGATTAAGGAAAACTAAGACCATGACTAGATAGCCACTTCAACAAGCTATAGCCCAGTATGATGGTACAGGAATTTTTCTCAAACCATGAATTATGGCGAGCATTCTCTCAGAGCAGTTTTGACTAATTTTTACATAGTAAATTCCCGAAAATGGCTAAGTGTTGGAAAACTAGTCCAGGTGGCCTCAGGGAAATGACCATGGTCTCATATTGTCCAAAAGTGTCTAAGGAAGAAGTTATGGATCTGCCAAAACAATGTTTCATGCATATTGGACCAATCTAGGAAAGCAAAAATTCTCTAATTATAAAATCAGTAGAAAATGCCGGAGTGACCTTAGTAAAATGCCCGCCATGTCTTGTGGTTAGTGTGTAAAAATATTTTGAGATGAGTATGGGTCTCTAGAATTTTTTTTGGTGCATCCAACTATATCATTGGTTTGTCGAAAGAGTCTCCGAGGAAGAATATATTGATTTTCCAAAAGTGCTTCTTATCTTGATTTGCACTACTCCTGTAAAATGCCCACCGAGGAGAGAGAAAGAGGTCTCAAAGGATGAAAAATGGTCTAGATGGAATCACCTTGTTGGCCTCTATCCATTGGTTGTTTCATTCTTCAAAGTTGATGGAAATAAAAATCTCCTCATTTTGATCTAGGGTTTGACAATTTTCTGTTAGTGTTGAATTGGTAATTTAAAAAGCTACAACTGACAGGATGCACCAACACCCTTTTAGCAGGATGCAACAACCTGCCCTAGCTCCACCCTTCCACCCTTTTCTGATTTCTTTTCTTCAATTATGGAATTTCATTTGTCTTGGCCTATTCTTGCTGCTACTGCAACTTGGACACCCAAGATACGCTTCTTCCTTCTAAAATGTGTGAATATATATTAAATAATTAACCCTTCAACCATTGCAACTCTTCAAACTGACCTTATACCTTTCCATCATCGTGCCTCTTCAAAATTAATTTTCTGTTTATTAAATTAAAACATGAATCATATGATTTTTCTTTGTAGATGCCAACAAGGTGAATCCATAAAGACCAATTTCATCCTCTGAGGTTACTTTCTCTCTCCTTGGCGAGCATTTTACTGAAGTAGTGCAAATTAGGCTAAGTAGCACTTTTGGCATATCCATATCTTCTTCCTCAGAGTCTCTTTGGACAAACTGAGACCATGGTTGGGTATAAAAAATACCAACCTACAAGATTACCATATGGTGTAGGCATTTTCTTCAACCCACAATTGATGGCGGGCATTTCCTTGAGGTCACTTGAGCCAGTTTTTCCAACACTTAGTCATTTTTCAGGAAATTCAAGGTTTATCCTGAAACCCTGTTTTGGCAGGCTTATATCTTTCTCCTAAAAAATTATTAAGGCTAACTGATACCATGACTAGATAGCCACTTCAACAAGCTATAGCCTGGTATGATGGTGTGGGCATTATCTTCAAAACATGAATTATGGCAGGCATTTTCTTAGGGCAGTTTTGATTAATTTTCCCATACTTAGTCATATGGAGGAGATGATGATGATGATGATGATGGTGGTGGTGGTGGTGGTGGTGGCGATGAAGATGATGATGATGGCAATGTTGAAGATGATGATGATGATAATGATGATGATGATGGTGG